>BGPT01001582.1:19508-46006 GCA_003297045.1 Symbiodinium sp. clade C Y103
GTGCATAAAACCCTTAATGAAACCCTACATGAAACCCTATATGAAACCCTACATGAAAACCTACATGAAACCCTACATGAAACTCTACAACTCTACATGGGGATCGTGCTAAAACCCCAGTATTCAAATTTAGTTGGCCGGTTTGCGGAGAACTTTGGGGTAGCTTAAAACCTGCATCGCGCAAGTTTCGCGCAAGNTATTCAAATTTAGTTGGCCGGTTTGCGGAGAACTTTGGGGTAGCTTAAAACCTGCATCGCGCAAGTTTCGCGCAAGGCCGGCCCAAGGTTTTGCGCAAGAGAAATTGTATAGTGTATGCTTTTGTACGCTTGAGTGGCAATTCTGCATCTGAGTTTTGTTTATTGCGCTGGCAGTCTGATGCAGGTCCTGTGCTCAAGTCCCCCCGGGTAGGCAAACAAGAATGTAAATTATCAATATAAGTAACATCCTGCCCAAACCAGAATGCTCAGCCCAAATCCGCGCAAGCTTTGCGCAAGCTTCGCGCAAGAAACGCGCAAGCTTCAGGTCAAAAGTTGACCCCGTAGTCCATGTCACCCTATCAANCAAGCTTCGCGCAAGAAACGCGCAAGCTTCAGGTCAAAAGTTGACCCCGTAGTCCATGTCACCCTATCAAAACCCAAACATGCACATGGATATACAATGCGTAAAGGAACACCACACCTATGTTCTGATAAGAAGATGCACTGACACGCAGTATACACACTATAGGAAACTACACGGAAACAAGCACGAAAACAGGCCACGAAAACATGCAGGATCAAAAATTCAAACGGGACTGTGGTCGCGCAAGAAACGCGCAAGGTTCGCCCAAGGCCGGCGCAAGAGCCATTTTCGGGCAANAAATTCAAACGGGACTGTGGTCGCGCAAGAAACGCGCAAGGTTCGCCCAAGGCCGGCGCAAGAGCCATTTTCGGGCAAAAGAATTTAGCACAACCCTCACATGAAATTTTACATAAAACCCTAAATGACACCCTACCCTACATGAAACCCTACATGAAACCCTAAAGACACCCTAAATCATAAACAAAGCCTTAATGAAGCCCTAAATGAAACCGTAAAGAAACCCTAAAGAAAACCCTAAACCCTAAACCCTAAAGAAACCCTACATGAAACCCAAAAGAAAACCCTAAATGAAACCCTAAAGAAACCCTAAAGAAACCCTAAATGAAACCCTAAATGAAACCCTAAATGAAACCCTAAATGAAACCCTAAATGAAACCCTAAATGAAACCCTAAATGAAACCCTAAATGAAGACCCGAAATGAAACCCTAAAAAAACCCTAAAGAAAACCCTAAAGAAACCCTAAAGAAACCCTAAAGAAAACCCTAAAGAAACCCTAAATGAAGCCCTTAAGAAACCCTAAAGAAACCCTAAATGAAGACCCGAAATGAAACCCTGAAAAAAAACCCTCAATGAAACACTAAATGAAGACCTGAAGAAACCCTAATTAAAACCCAAAAGAAATCTTACATGAAACCCTAAAGGAAACCCAAAAGAAACCCTAAATGAAACCCTAAAGAAACCCTAAATGGAACTCTGAAGAAACCCCAAATGAAACCCTAAAGAAAACCCTAAATGAAACCCTCAATGAAACACTAAATGAAGACCTGAAGAAACCCTAATTAAAACCCAAAAGAAATCTTACATGAAACCCTAAAGGAAACCCTAAAGAAACCCNAAGAAACCCTAAATGAAACCCTAAAGAAACCCTAAATGGAACCCTGAAGAAACCCTAAATGAAACCCTAAAGAAAACCCTAAATGAAACCCTAAATGAAGACCCTAAATGAAGACCCTAAATGAAACCCTAAATGAAACCCTAAAGAAACCCTAAAGAAAACCCTAAATGAAACACAAAATGAAGCCCTGAAGAAACCCTAAGTGAAACCCGACATGAAACCCTACATGAAACCTTGAATGAAACCCTACATGAAACCCCAAATAAAAACCCTAAATGACACCCTAAATGAAACCCTAAAGAAACCCTCAANCCTTGAATGAAACCCTACATGAAACCCCAAATAAAAACCCTAAATGACACCCTAAATGAAACCCTAAAGAAACCCTCAAGAAACCCTCACGTAGCAAATTTCAAATATCATTTAGAATGAGAGGTTGAAGTGCCAAAATGTAGCAAATACCATTCAAAATGGAATGCAAACATGCTAAAATGGAGCAAATACCATTCAAAATGGAATGCAAACATGCTATAATGCAGCAAATACCATGCAAAATGGAAGGTGAACATGCTACAATGTAGCAAATACATGCAAGTACCATTCAAAATGGAAGGTGAACATGCCAAAATGTAGCAAATACCATGCAAAATGACAGGTTCTAGTTCCAAACTGTTGCAAATACAAGGTAAATGGCGCCAGGAAAGAAATCCAAAAAAAATCCCAAAACTGTTGCAAAAAAATCCTAAAACTATTCCACACCCTTTTTTGAGCCCCAGATATCAAAAGCTTGTTCCAACCGAAATTTCAAGGATGGTCCGCCAACAACCAAGGAGATTCACTACCAACGGTGTCTCTGGGCGTGGGTCGCACTGCCAAGCAGATTTCGGCTGGCAGGTTTCATGTTTGTGCAATCTTGGATGATGACTCCGCCAAGTGCTGGGGAGACAACCTCTTCGGACAGCTAGGTCCGGTGCGAGCGCTGCCGCGGGTTGAATTGGGCCATCGCAAAAACATGCGTATCATTCATTTAATCATCATGATTATCACGTGTATTCTTGCAATGGTTTGCACTGAAATCGCGTCTTCCTGAATTGTGGTTTTGTATTCCATGCATTAGTTCACTGCTGAGATCATGGTCAGGTCAAGGTCACAAGAATAGTATTGGCGACGGTCTCTCTGAGATGGGCGATTTCTTGAGTCCTATCAACTTGGTCAAGCAGCTCTACAGATCTCCGCTGGCAAAGAATATACCTGCGCCGTGCTATTGGATGAGTCCTTGAAATGCTGGGGTAGAAACTCTGAAGGCCAATTGGGATGCCTGGATCAAGCTTGGCAGATTTCCTGACTTGATCTGACTTGTGGACACTAAAATATAAACTGATTGCAAAAAATGATATCAACGCGAGCCTGTATTGCGCACTTGGTTTGTGAATATGTTTCAAAGGGCAGTTCCTTGAGTTTGCTCTGAATCCTACTCTCTCTCTCTATATATATATATATATACATATATTATATATATGTATAGTGGTTTGTTTTTCACGGGATGTTTTTCACACGGATCAATCCTCAATAGTGGTTGGCAAGTGGTTTGCGGCGTAGCGTAGTCTCAGCTGATGATTTGTTTATATTTGCGTTTTAATCTCGTTTTGGTACATTTTAAAGTGTACCTTGGGAACCAAACACCAGCAAAGCAACAGGAGGCATGTTGAGACATGTTGAAAACAAGTTTCGGACGAATCTGGTGTTTTAAACTACAAGTTTCTGCAGCAAACACCACTTTTCAGAATCTGTTCCAGTCCAGTGTAGTTCTGAGATTCAAGGCCCCTGATTGCTAGCGGCTAGCGCTTCATTGGTGCTCCGTCAAGGTCCATCCAGACTAAAGCAGTGAGGAGCCTATCAAAGCCTACCTATGCCTATCTCGTGTCTAATTTGGTGGGATTTCTTAGGTTGAGCGCTACTTATATGAAACTGCCTGCGCTCTGAACTTCCGAACCAACTTAGTGGAATTTGATCCGTCTCGAACCCGCAAAATCTCAGAGCCTGTGCGGAATTCCTTGCGTAAACCACAAGACAGCGTCAGAAACCCGTGCACACCTCACAAAAAACAGGGAAGGTCTCGTTTTGGAACGCGTGATAATACTCATTTTGGAACGCGCGTTTTATTACTCAATTTGGAACGCGGCAAAATCATCATAATCATCATCATCATCATCATCATCATCATCATCATCAGCCATCATCGTCGACCATCATCATCATCATCATCATCATCATCATCATCACCATCATCAAAATCATCATCATCATCATCATCATCATCATCATCATCATCATCATCATCATCATCATCATCATCATCATCATCATCATCATCATCCATCATCCAACATCCATAATCCATGATACAACCTCATCATCATCATCATCATCATCATCATCATCATCATCATCATCCATCATCCATCATCCAACATCCAACATCCATAATGATCATCATCATCATCCATCATCCATGATTAGCCATCATCCATCATGCAACATCCATCATGATCATCCATCATCATTACCATGATCATCATCATCATCACCACCACCATCATCATCATCATCATCATCCATCATCCATCATCCATCATCCAACATCCAACATCCATCATGATCATCATCATCATCATCATCACCATCACCATCACCATCATCATCATCATCATCATCATCATCATCATCATCATCATCATCATCAACCATCATCCATCATCCATCATCCATCATCCAACATCCAACATCCAACATCCATAATCCATGATACATCATCCTCATCATCATCATCATCATCATCATCATCATCACTATGACCCCCCCCAAATACACCCTAAATGGCTAGTTGAGAACAAGAGCTCCTAAGATCAGGATGAGATCAGTATGCCCCCCCCCGCCCCGCCAAATAAACCCTAAATGGCTAGTTGAGAAGAATATCTCCGAAGATGAGGATGAGATCAGTATGACTCCCCCCCCGCCCCCAAATAAACCCTAAATGGCTAGTTGAGAAGAAGATCTCCCAAGATAATACTGAGATCAGTATGACCCCACCCCCCCCAAATAAACCCTAAATTGCTAGTTGAGAAGAAGATCTCCCAAGATCAGGATGAGATCAGTATGACCCCCCCCAAAACCCTAAATGATTAGTTGAGAAGAAAATCCCCTAAGATCAGGATGAGATCAGTATGACCCCTCCCCCCCAATAAACCCTAAATGGCCAGTTGAGAATAAGATTTCCTAAGATCAGGATGAGATCAGTATGCCCCCCCCCCCCCCCCCCCCACGCCACCCCCACAACACCANGATCAGGATGAGATCAGTATGCCCCCCCCCCCGCCCAGCCAAATAAACCCTAAATGGCTAGTTGAGAAGAATATCTCCGAAGATGAGGATGAGATCAGTATGACTCCCCCCCAAAAAACCCTAAATGGCTAGTTGAGAAGAAAATCCCCTAAGATCAGGATGAGATCAGTATGACCCCGCCCCCCCCCCCCAAATAAAACCTAAATGGCTACTTGAGAAGAAGATCTCCCAAGATAATACTGAGATCGGTATGACCCCCCCCAAATAAACCCTAAATGGCTAGTTGAGAAGAAAATCTCCCAAGATCAGTCTGTGTTCCAAATTGATCCTTATCGGCCTCCTCTGTGTTCCAAAATGATCCTTATTGGGGGTTTCCTCGTGTGTTCCAAAATGATCCTTATCGTGTGTTCCAAAATGATCCGGGTCCAAAAAACAGTTCAAAGCCCGCACGTACACACACAGACACACACACACACATGGTCGATCGGCAATTTTTCAACTGAACTAGCTTGTTCTATGGCTAAAAAAATCTTCAGTGAAATCCAGAATAGAATCAAATGGTCAACTGGGAAAAGAAAACACAGTTGCAGGAATTTGCTGGATCAAAGGCTAAAACAAACCCTAAATCAACGTGTACCCAAACCCTACCAAAGAAATATAAAAATTAATATATGGTTTTCCGGGAACCAAGACTGTTTATTCTCGACATGTTTGTTTGTGGGTTTTGCGGGTTTGGAAGGTGTATGTATACATAAACCCCTTCGCAAAAATTCTAAAAAGTCAAGGGGGGATGGTATGACTTGTTTTTTGTAAGTGTAAAATGATATAACATAAAGCTATATTTTGCTGGTCAAAAATCCAGAGCCTCCCTGGCTGTTGATCCTTTAGACTGGTGCAAGTACAGGGGCACCAAAGAGTTTGATTTTTGTAGTGTTTCCATTAGTTTCATGGACTTGTCTGACAGGGGTTTGTGATCTTGATTTTATAGTGAGGAAATCTGAGCAACGTATTGGTTGGCCATTTTTGATTTTATAGTGAGAACTTGTTGAATTGCGATTTGGAGTTATATTGAACCAGTATTTTGATTATTATTGGACCCCACTTTTACAGACCTTGGTGTTTTTTTTCTTAAACATATTGATTTGTTTGATGAAACCATGGTATATACTTTGATTCTGTGGATGTGGCACGGTCACGGGGGGGGCCGCCATTTCTGCACTTCAAAACCAGGAACTCCTACCATCCCACCCTTTTGCGCAGGGGCTTATGTATACTACTACTACTATTACCAATATTAGTCATATCTACTTTAGCTACAATTAGCCCTTACCGATACCCCCTGTAAATCAACATGGCACAATGATGGTAAAGTTTGCTACCAAACTGCGTTAGCGACGGGACCTTTCTTGATTATGTTGATCTCCTTTTCACAACGAGTTTTGAAAACCGCAAAATTGGCCATGGGTCACTCCCTTTGCCAGACCCTTCCCAAGTACCGGGCATCCCGGGGCGTCCCTGGCATGCCTTGCTTTTAAGGATTCGGAGATCAAACTGACAGAGGTGGTGCCTCCGTCGCAGAGATGACGAACTTGCCCACTGTGGATGTGGGTGCAGGGCTAACAGTCCAGTCGGTCGGGGGCCAAGATTTCACTGTGTTTTTGCTAGAATTACTTTCCATGTCGCCCAGTCGACCATTTGATTGTAAATGGGTCGATGGATTGTAAATGGGTCGATCATTTGCACAAGTTGGAACTGTACTTCTGAGAGCATCTCTTGAGATCAGAATCTAGCTGTTAGCTAACCAGGAAGTTGACAGAGAAACTGCAGACTCTGCAAATGTAAGTGGCAAACCAAGGTCCCCATCTCAACAGTTATAACAGGATACATAAAGATTTGACGGGTTCCAGGGCTAGGAGTTTCACTGCATCCATAGTTTGGGGTAAACACATTGATCAGTTAATTGCATCTTCAGTTAATTTCATTTAATTTACATGCTTCAGACATCTTCAGACGCTATCGGGGTGAGTTTGTTGCACAGTCCCGGCGCAGGTCTCGTGCTCGGAGGGTTACGTAACGTGCGTGCTGCTGAATGACCACTCCATCAATTTGAAACGACTACGGCCAACTCGGCCAAAGAGTCAAGATCCTGGGGCACGGGGCGAAGGTGGGCACAGGGAGAACTTATGGGAGAACTATTCAGCAGGAGCAGATGATGTGAATCGCTGTATCTTCCATGACCATCCATGGTATCCGAATGGTATCCATGGTAGTTACAGTGACTATAGCTGAAGAGTTGAAGCGTTTTGAATTGCTTCGGTTTTGAGAGAGCATCAATTACGAAAGCCAGCCGGCAGGCTAGGCTCAAGTTATTATTGCGAACGAAAGTGAGCGGAAGGGGTTTGGGGGAGAGCTGACCAAAAGTGCCAATTTTGACGTAAATAGGTGGTGTTCTACCTGGAGCACGGGGTCGTTTTGGAGGGTCATGTACCGTGTCGCAATTGAGTGATTGAGTGACGGTGGGGTATCGGTTCCCCTGGTCCCCCCCTGGGGGTTGTAAAAAGTGGATATCTGAGGTGTATACAAGTGAATCAAATTTGAGACATGAGGTCATTCAGAGATAGAGGGAGATAAAAATAAAGTGTAAAGAGTGCACATCTTCGGTACTTAAACATAAACGCCTCTGGGGGTTGTAAAAAGGGGCTATCTGAGGTATATTAAAAACAAAGGAAACGAGCAAGACGCTTTAGGATACAAGGGAGTCCAATTGGAGACATGAGGTCACTCAGAGATAGAAAAACTGCCTCTTGGAGTCGTAAAGAGCTTTCAAGGAGATAAAAATAAAGGAGATGAGTACTAGAGGCCATTTAGAGATAGGCTCTTGGAGTCGTAAAGAAGCCTTGAAGTAAAGTTGGGGACANAAGGAGATAAAAATAAAGGAGATGAGTACTAGAGGCCATTTAGAGATAGGCTCTTGGAGTCGTAAAGAAGCCTTGAAGTAAAGTTGGGGACATGAGATTACATAGAGAAAAGAGAAAAGGCACACAAAAGACATATTTTGTTTTATTTTCCAGCTGTAATGGTATCGCGTTTAGAATGACGCACCGCTAGCAACACTAGGATTGCATTGCGCAGTAACCCAGGTTTGTTGTCCTTTGTGGCTNATTTTCCAGCTGTAATGGTATCGCGTTTAGAATGACGCACCGCTAGCAACACTAGGATTGCATTGCGCAGTAACCCAGGTTTGTTGTCCTTTGTGGCTCTGCGCGTTCACTTCTGCAGGGACTGCAACCGCAGTGGCATCAGGTACCGCTCTGACCTGCTGTGCAAGGCATCAAAACGTATCAAAAATAAAGTTCACTTTTATCTTTGTTTGAAAACAGAATTCCAAGCTTAAGCAGTAAGTGCGTAATTGGAACATTTCCTGTAGAACCCGTAGCTACCTCCATAGCAGCAGGCGAGAACGTTGGTGCAGCAGCCTGACATTGCAGACTGGAGATACCCCATGCGTGATGTCTCTTTTCTAGGATGTAAGTTTTTTTTTCTGGGGGGCATCCTTTTGGGTTCCAGATTCCGAAGGGTGTATCTGGAAATCTAACATGATTAGCGTAGAGCCGGACATGATTCAAAATAGGTACTCAAACGAGCTTATCCCAGCAATGATATTAACCGCTTTCAGTTGCCTGCAAAGGTGTAGGCGGCGAAGCTGGCGNTATTTTGTAAATGCTGCTAATACCGACTAAAGCTACCTTCGGAACAGCTACTGCAAACACAGGAAGTAGATCACTGGCAATATTCTGTAGAGCAATTTGGCAGGATACTGGGGCTACCGCGTGAACGCGTTGATAGCAAAGGTTCGTGAAACTGTGCTGTAAGTATTGGTTAGACGAATCATAGCTACTGTCTTGCTCAGTGCGTGACCTCTGCTGCTGTGAGCCCGGACAGATTTGACAGCTCTGCCAACACAAGGAAGGTGATGCTGGGCCAGTTTCTTTCAATAAACACACTGGCCTGCAGCTACGTCTAAGATCCTCGATAACGGCACAGTCGCTTCCATTGCTGTAGTCGGTATAANATCCTATCTCCATCTCCAACTGGACTGACTTGCCTTTAGATCTCATCTCCTTGAACCATCTTGAACCCTTGTTACGACGCCAAGAGACAGTGTCTCTATTTCTAAATGACTTCATGTCTCCAACTGGACTCACTTGCCCTTTGATCTCATATCCTCGATGGCTTCTTTACGACTTGAGACCCCTATCTGTAAATGGGCTCTAGCTCTCGTCTCCTTGATTTTCAATATACCTAAGATGTCCACTTTTTACGACCCCCGAAGGCAAACCTTGAATGACCTCGCATCTCCAGCTGGACTCACTTGGCTTTAGATCTCATCTCCTTGAAACCTTTTTTAAGACGCCAAAAGGCAGTTTCTCTATCTCTATATGACCTCATGTCCCCAACTGGACTCACTTACCTTTAGATCTCATGTCCTTCAAGGCCCCTTTACGAGTCCAAGAGCCTATCTCTAAATGGCCTCTAGTGCTCATGTCCTTTATTTTTANGACTCACTTACCTTTAGATCTCATGTCCTTCAAGGCCCCTTTACGAGTCCAAGAGCCTATCTCTAAATGGCCTCTAGTGCTCATGTCCTTTATTTTTATTTCCTTGAAAGCTCTTTATGACTCCAAGAGGCAGTTTTTCTATTTCTAAATGACCTCATGTCTCCAATTGGACTCACTCTCTAAATGGCCTCTAAACCCANCGTGTTATTCGAAAGAAAAAAGGCATGAAATCGAGACAGCAACAACATTTAGCAACAGGTGAGCGAGCCAATACGAGGAACTTGCCCTCGCAATGCTTCCATCAGCACGCAACATGTCAGGAAACTGTTTTCATACAGAGAAAATTTGGTTGTGAGGTCTGATTCCCACCAGATACCTCCAATAAACGTCGCCTATCAAGACTCCAAGACGCAGTTTCTATATCTCTAAATAGCTTCCAGCTCTTATCTCCATGTTTTTCACACTTTGGGCATCCACTCTCATGTCTCCAACTAAACTCATTTGCCTTTACATCCTATCTCCATCTCCAACTGGACTGACTTGCCTTTAGATCTCATCTCCTTGAACCATCTTGAACCCTTGTTACGACGCCAAGAGACAGTGTCTCTATNGTCTCCAACTGGACTCACTTACCCTTTGATCTCATATCTTTGAAGGCTTCTTTGCGACTTGAAGCCCCTATCTGTAAATGGGCTCTAGTTCTCATCTCCATGATTTTCAATATATACCTAAGATGTCCACTTTTTACGACCGCCGGAGGCAAACCTTGAATGACCTCGCATCTCCAGCTGGACTCACTTGGCTTTAGATTTCCTCTCCTTGAAACCCTTTTTAAGACGCCAAGAGGCAGTTTCTCTATCTCTATATGACCTCATGTCCCCAACTGGACTCACTTACCTTTAGATCTCATGTCCTTTATTTTTATCTCCTTGAAAGCTCTTTACGACTCCAAGAGGCAGTTTTTCTATTTCTAAATGACCTCATGTCTCCAATTGGACTCACTCNGGCTATGACGGCACTAAAAAGGGCAAGAAACATGGGTCCCTTGCCATCCGGTTCCAGATCCCAGATTCGAACTGGCTTTCGTTACATCCTTCTCAGGTGGTGATTAGTGCCCACGCCCCTGCACCCATATTGTATAATTTCAAGAGATGAACCCAGAAGGCCTAGGTGTTTGACTTCCCCCTTCTGCCCCTCCTTTCACAGCAATCCCAATTTGGTGACAAAGTGACAAAGATAGAGTCAGAGTGAAATGAAGGAGATACAGCCAGACGTGGCAGTGGGGCTGGTGAAATGGGCGACGCTCTTCTGCCAGTGGATTTGGGCATGAGCCTCGATGCCTGTTGGGGTTGGTCCGTGGAAGGAGTGGGAGATTTGTCTATAGTGGTGACAGGGTCTTCCACAACATTTCATGGCATGACTGGGCCAAGGGAAATGAACGGGAAAAGATGATTGCGGCCAGCTTGCGTCTGCCCCGATCCAACATTTAGGTGGATGATTGTGCATGCAACAATGTGAAGCAACCATATATTCTTTCGCAGGCAGTGACCATTCAGATCAGGATCATTTTTTTTGATTGGTTGTTGGGTCACAATGCTTTGTAATTACAGTGTACCAAGGCATGCGCTGCTAAAAAACCACTTGATGCACAGATGCACGCGCTGAAACCTTGGTGCTTTAAGGCCTACAAGTAGCTCTACCACGCCACGAGCACAAGCAGCTCAACCACAGGCAGCACACCCCGGCCACAGCCACGACCAGCTCTACAGCTTCCAGCTCTACAGCCACAGTGTATGGGAGTACCTCGACTGCCACGACAAGAACGTCATCAAGCACAACGCAAAGTGACACCACATCGAACAGCCAGCACTAGCACATCCAGGACGGCCAGTAGTGCTACCACAACAGGCACGGCTGATGATGCTGATGTCGTGTCCATCACCTCGAGTAGTACGACAAGCACTGCTAGCTCTACAAGCGCATCCAGCGCAGCAACTAGTCCGGCAAGCGGAAACACTGAGGCAGTTACATTCACATCCTCTTCCACCTTCGTCACTTCGACATCTTGGACCTCGAGCTCCATTGAAACCCTGAGCTTCAACTGAGCATCACTTCTTGCACCTCCACCTCCACTTCTGCCTTCACTCCAACCACCAATGACTTGCTTGGACAAATGCCATTGGAAGATGCTGTCGTATCCTCATCATCCAGCAGCGCGTCAACCACAGAGGAATCTCCTCGAGCTCGAGTTGTGATCACCGATGAAGAATTTGAGGCCCTGGAGGAGGAGCGCAAGGCCGAAGCGACCCAAGCAGTGCAGAACTGACTGGACTGGGTGGCAGAAACAGCCGTTCATAATCATAAATACATATAAAAACATATAAAATACTAAATGAGATATTTGAAGGCCATGAGAAATGAGGGAGATAAATCTCAAACCGGACGGATTTTCCACGGGATAGGAGATGGGATAAAAATTTCGCATCCTGTCCGATTCAGCCCAGCTCTGTGCAGGATGCGCTTGACCAAGCGGCACCAGCGAAATCTTCAGGGTGGAGCTGCGGAGAGTTGAGCAACTGAGTATCACTGGTGTGGAAGTAGGACGATCAAAGTATCAGCTCTGAACATCCGGCAGAAGATACATGACGATATGAAGACGATTGAAGATGCATCATGATGTATGATGATGCATGATTACACATGACATGATAATACATATGATATCATATGATCATGATGAAGCAGTATTTGTATTGTTTGTTGTTGCTCATACGTGTTCCTTTCCACGGCAACAAGCAGTCGGGTCGAAACACCAGCCAGCCAAACTCATGACCCGACAGCCAAGAAACTGGAATAAAATGACATGAACGCAAGAAGCCTCTGGAAAATGATGAAACATGGACTGCTTGAGCCTGAGGGGCCTGAGCGCACATCGATTCTGCACGCAGGACAGTGACCCACTTTTGGAACTGTAGAACCTGGTCTATCCTGTTGGCAGATTTCCTTTCGTTTCCCGTTCCCACAGATGGTTTCTTGATGTTTCTTGCAAATATTTCAATTTGCACAGAGGATTCAAGCAGAAGGCAACAGCTTGCAACACCTCTCCTTGTCCCTGTAAGATCTGTAAGGCGTTTGGAATGCAGGATCAGTTCCTGGCAGATATCGAATGAGAATGAATGATCTTATATAATCTTATATAATTATTCTTATATAACTTATATATTACATATGAAATATAGACAGGTCATGACAGGTCACTGAACGACCTGCCTGTGCGAAGGAGGAAAAACGCGTGCACCAAAAACCCAAATTAATGTTCAATATTGTTCAATACTCTTCTGATTAGACTTACTAGTAGACACAATGAGATTGTTGCAGTGGGGGGCAGAGTAGACCAAAAAATCATGGCATGGAAGTGCATGGCAGGATCCTGTTGCAGTTCTCGGCTCAGACCACAATGAAAGAGGAAAGAAGGTTCAACATAGCATGCAATGTGTTTGACCGCAAACCAGGTCTTCAAAAGACAGATGACATTTCCAAATCATGTGGTACGGTAATAATGTGGTGTAATATTGGCTGTATTGGCTGACAGCGCTGCCCTCCAGCAATGTCGTGGAAGCTGTGTGGCATCTTTTTTTGGGCATTCTTTGTGCTCCTAGGTTGAGTTGTTGATATTAGGATGACTATATGTGTCAAAGTTTGTTGTTTTTGGTTGGTTGCTTGGCTGTGGATCCTTTTTTCCATTCAGATTCCTGCTGCAATTGCAAGGTCAATGGCAAGAAGTGAATACTGGGCATCGCAGCTTTCGGCCGGGAATGTGACCGTTTGTGCAGTCTTAGAGGATACCACTCTGAAATGTTGGGGCAGCGCTGACTACCAGAAACTTCCTGAGCAGTGGGGAGATGAAAGTGGAGAGATGGGAACCAACCTCCCAAGCATTGATCTTGATGTGACCGTTCATGACGTGGCCGTATCTAATCACATTTGTGCTCTGTTAAGCGACGGCACTCTGACGTGTTGGGGAAAGAATGACGGTGGCCAGTGTGGGGCCGGCCATTCCAACGTCGTGCAAACATCGAGTGCAGCGACAGTGGATTTGGGAACTGGCCGCTTTGCGACACAGGTTGCAATGGGTCTTTCACACACATGCGCTCTCTTGGATGATGGTACCGTGAAGTGTTGGGGAAGCAACGGTCAAGCCCAGTTAGGCACAGAAAACACTGATGACATCGGTGATTTTCCAGGGCAGATGGGAGACAATTTGGCACCCATCAACCTGGGATCAGGGCGCACTGCACAACAAGTTGTGACTGGCGGCAAGTTCACTTGCGCTTTGCTGGACAATGGCAGCGTGAAGTGTTGGGGTCGCAACAAAAACGGCCACTCGTTCAGCAATTCCTTGGTGACAGGATATACAGGGAAGTCCCAGAGTGGCGGGTCAAAGATCACCGAATATGTCGGAGGCTACAGTGTTGTGAGATCATGCCTTTATACAGGTTATTTTATCAAACATACAGTACTGTACCCAGTGCATCCCCGTGTTTGGGCAAAATCGTTGCCGGTTCGAAGGTTTTCTTTCAGGCCAAGTTTTGTGTTGCAGTTGAAGCCAGTTGCCCAGGCCAGTTGGGGTTGGGCATCTCTGCCAACACCTGGGGAGGCGCAGTCAGTCAGATGGGAAACTAGGCTGAAAGTAGTTGGGAAGCTGAGTGATGGACTGGACTACGATGGACTATGCCTATGCCAAATTTATGACCCCCAAGCAGTATGGCGGCAAGAGAACTTGTAGGTGCATTGTATGCTGTATGCTGTGTTAAGTTGCAGGCAACTGCGGGCGAGCATATGGATTGCAGAGTTGGGCAATTTGTGGATGTGCGACCGAGGTATTTTGGAGCCCTAGAAGTGAAAAACCTGTTCCAACGAAAATTTCCGTTCATTGGATCAGCACTCAGCTGACAACCAAGGAGATTTACTGCCGGCGGTGTCTCTGGGCGTGGGTCGTACTGCCAAGCAGATTTCGGCTGGCAGGTATCACGCGTGTGCAATCTTGGATGATGACTCCGCCAAGTGCTGGGGAGACAACAAATTTGGTCAGCTAGGTGCGGTGTGAGCGCTGCTGGAGGTGAATCAGGTTATCCCATGCTATCCTAAGGACATGCGCATCATTCGTTTAATCAATAATCAACACTATATTATTTTTGTTGACAGTGGTCTGCAATGAACGTGCATTTTCCCAAGTGGTGAATTTGTATTCCATGCAGTGGATCAGTGGTGCACTGCTGTGATCATGGTCAAATTGATGTGATATGGTCAGGTCAAGGTCACACGAATGACATTGGCGATGATCCCTCTGAGATGGGCGATTTATTGAGTCCCATCAACTTGGGTCAAGCAGCTCTCCAGATCTCCGCTGGTGAAACTCATACCTGCGCAGTGCTAATGGATCAGTCCTTGAAGTGCTGGGGTGGAAACTCTCAAGGCCAATTGGGATGCTTGGATCAAACTTGTATTGCGCATGCGTTCGGTGTATATTGGGATTTGTTCTTCAGTTCCTTGGGCTGGCCACTCAGAGGCATCTTCTACATCACATCTGTGATGTGCTGCACGTTTCGGTTCGCATGGTTGGGAATTGGTTTGCGATGTAGTCTCAGCTGATCCTTTGTACGTCGTTTCACAAACCAAAATTCAGGGAAACAGCAGGAGGTGTGTCAAAAACATACAAGAACCAGGTTTCCGATGAATTTGCTGAAACACATTTTGTTTGACTACAGGTTTCTGCAAACACCACTTTTCAATTCCAGTCCAGTGTAGTTTTGACATTCAAGGCCCCTGATTGCTAGCACTACATTGGTGCTCCATCAAGGTCCATTGAGACTCAAAGCGGTGAGTAGCCTATCTCTGTAGTTGTTTAGGGATGTTCATGCGGAATCTGTGCGTACACCACAAAACAGTGTCGGAAACCCGTGCGTACGCCGCAGAAACCCGTTCAAAGCCCGTGCATGCGCGGTCGATTGGCAATACCTCGGTAACCTGGTTTTCCAAACCTAGGCAGAACCTTTGCTGAACCCGTTGTTATTGGTGCGAACCCGCAAAATCCCGCACATGCCCATAGTGTGCACGACCTTTTTGTAGGTTAAAAAGAAACCAATTTTGATCTTCCTAAATTGGACCTGATGCTCCACGCGATGACTTAACTAGCTGTTTCCACGGCCGAGTGAATATTCAGTGAAAATTCGGAAGGTCAGCTGGCAAAAAAGATCGCACTGTCGTTGCAGGAATCTGCTGGAACCAAAAACTTGACCAAACCCAACATCAAAGCGAACCCAAACCCTGTACAGACAAACCTATGGTTTTCCGGGAACAGGACTCTTGATTATCATGTTTTTAATGTCGATTACCATGTCACTGCCTTGACCCCAAGTCTTGGGCGACTTGGGCATCCCGGGCATCCCGGGGCGTCCCTGGCATGCCTTGCTTTTAAGGATTGGGAGATCAAACTGACAGAGGTGGTGGCTCCAGCGCGGAGATGACGAACTTGCCCACGGTGGATGTGGGTACAGGGCTAACAGTTCAGTCGGTCGGGGGCCAAGATTTCATTGTGTTTCTTTTAGGTTTACTTTCCATGTCGATCAGCCCATGCTCAATGGATTGTAACTGGAACTGCGTTTTTTTGAGAAATTTCTTGACATCCACAGAAGCTAGCTGCTAGCTGACCAGCAAGTTAATTCTCAAACTGCAGACTCTGCACATGTAACTGGTAGACCTAATGACGGGATTCATAGAACTTGACAAGTTCCCAGGCTCTAGGGGTATCATTGTGGCATAGTTTGATGGAGTAAACATCGCTGCATCTTCCAATCATCCTGCGTCAGTGCTTTTATCGGCATGCAGGTCTCGTGCTCAGTTGCTGACACCACTTGTGTGCTGCTCAATGAAGACCACTCCATCAAATGCTGGGGTTCAAACTCCTTTGGCCAACTCGGCCAAGGACACGCGGCCATGGTACAGTGACAAGCTGAAGAGTTCAAGCAGTTGATTGGCTTTGGTTTTTAGGGTGCATTTGAATCATTTGCATTCGTGTCCCTGCACCTACATCGATTCAAGAGAGATGAGCCCATCAGTCCATCAGGCTAGGTGTTTGACTTCCCCATATGCCCCCTATCACCGCAAACCCAATTCGGAGACGAAGGCAGACATAGAGTAGACATAGAGTAG
Organism: Symbiodinium sp. clade C Y103; assembly: GCA_003297045.1. NCBI lineage: Eukaryota > Dinophyceae > Suessiales > Symbiodiniaceae > Cladocopium > Cladocopium sp. clade C. The sequence goes on from BGPT01001582.1 coordinate 36,319, forward strand.
ACATAGAGTAGACATAGAGTAGACATAGAATATATAGATAGAGTAGACATACAGCACAGCTCAAATGAAGGAGATATAAACAGTCGTGGCAGTGTCGCTGGCGAAATGGGCGATGATCTTCCGCCCGTTGATTTGGGCATGAGCCTCGATGCCTGTTCGGTTAGCGGAAGGGGCCAGGGATTTGTCATCGTGGCAACAGGGCCTTCTGTATCATTCTATGGCATGAAGGATCTATAAAACAGAAAGAGATGCTGCGGTGTACTGTTTCGTTCACCCTAAAGTTGTCTCATGTCAGTGTACCATGGGGAAAAATTGATAATTCTGCATCCGAGGAAGCAACATATCTGCCTGCGGCATTTTTGGCCGAAAGAAAACAGGCGTTACCTTGAAGAGCTGCAAATTATCTTGAAATCCTTTGATCAAATTATGATATTTATATATATTTATCGTTTCGCAAATCGCAGTTGTTGAAAAAGATTATTACTTCATGCAAAAACGCACAGGTTGTATAAAACCTTGATGTTTTGATTAAAACCTTGACGCTTTGAGGCCTACAAGCACTTCTACCACAGCCACAACCACGATGACAATCACTACGCGGAGTGACACCACATCGAGCAGCCTCAGCACGACGAGTACAGCCAGTGATACATCCACCTTGAGTACAGCAACCCAAACAACCCAGCCAGGAGTGACTAGCACATCCAGCACGGCTAGTAGCGCTACACCAACACACACTGCTGATGTTTTGTTCAGCACCACTTCGAGTACGAGCAGTGCGACAAGCACTGCCAGCTCATTAAGCAGTACAAACACTGCCAGCTCATTAAGCACTACAAGCACTGCCAGCTCCTTGAGCACTACAAGCACATCCAGCACCGCAACCAGCCCGGCAAGCGGCAACACTCAGACGTTTACATTCACATCTTCTTCCACGTTCTCCACTTCCACCTCAAGTTCCATTCAAGTTTTGACTTCCGCTTCCACGTCTTCCATTTCTACCACTTCCAGCTTCACTTCTGGCACCTTCACATCCACTTCTACCTTCACTCCAACCACCAACGACCCGTTTCCAGTCCCAACACCCTTGGAAGATGCTGTCGTATCCTCATCTTCATCCAGCATCGCGTCAACCACAGAGGAATCCCGAGCTCGAGTTGTGATCACCGAGGAAGAATTTGAGGCCCTGGAGGAGGAACGCAAGGCCGAAGCGACACAAGCAGTCCAGGACTGGGTGTTGGAAACAGCCATTCAAAATATCCATGAGATACAAGAGGGGCATGAGAAACATGGGAATCCAAGGGAGATGAATACAAACTGCTCCGAGTTTCCATGGTTTTTCACTGGGACAGGAGAAGGGATAGCACACTTTACTTTGATCATTATCATGGTTTTGAGATTGTGCAGAGGTCAGGAGCTGGCATAAAATGTTGATGAAATACAAATCTGTCTTCAAGAATGCAGTGTGCAAGACCCAAACCTGCAAAGCAAGTCAGAAGAAAATGATGGTACGGTGAAACTGTTGATAGCCCTGGAAAGTAAACAATGATAACAAGGATTCAAAAACACCTAAAAGTCTGGAAGACGTTACACTGTGTTTGCATGGTTTGGAGTGTCCAAAGGCAGAAAAATCAATCAACCACTGGCAGAGGACAAGAACAATGAATACTAAAGTCAATAGGGTCGCGCCTGCAGGCTGAATACTGGAGGAAATTGAGGGAAATAATCAGAGCATACCACACAAGCCTGCTCCACCCGCAAGTTCCCCAACTGTCGACTCTGACCAGCCCAAATCTAAACACATGAGGAACCGACAATAAATTACCGGAAGACTAAAGTGGTAGGGAGTGGACTTGGGATGTACAAATTTGTAGGAAAACCTTCACAACCGATACAAGGGGACCGCCCACTTACCGATAACCAATTTTTACACATAGCATGGAAGTACAAACCTTCATAACCGAGAGGGGACCACCCACTTTGGCCATGTCCACTGCAAGTAGTAAGTAATTTTGTCCACTACTCACATCCAAACACCAAAAACTCTGGCATTCCTGATTCAGATTGTTCCAGTGTCAGGTGACTAGCAGGAGTACCGTAGGGTTGTAGGAATGAATAAAGACTAGTGACTAGTTCTAAAAAATAGAGATTGAAAGGTCAAACGTGGTGTTTCCAAAGGTGAAGTGTTTTGAATCCGCCTTGTGGATTGTCATGCCCGTCAATACCACCTATCCATTAGCACCCCCAATAGTTTTTGGAAAACTTGAAGTGGCGGTTGTGAAAAAGCAGCTCATGAACTTGGGACTTGTAAAGTGGACGAGTTTCCCGAACATCTTTATGCCGGATGGGGTGAGGAGCTGGGATTTAAAAACATGGAATATGTTGGGAAATGAGGCTTCGAGCAGAATGCTGGGGCTATGCTGGGGTTTGGAACTGGGGGGGCATCCCGGCACCCATGGATATCAACATTGAGCCAATATTATGGAAGGTCTCTTTTTTGCCCAGAGGATATTTGGGACGGTTCCTATATCGCAATTCGGCGGGCAGCTCTGAGTCCAACACAGTGATTTTTCACTTGCAACCCCCTCCCCCTCTCATCCCCCTTCCTCCCCGCCTCCCCCCCTCCTTCCTCCCTCCTCCCCAAGCTTCAAAGACAAAGCGCTTTGCATAGTACCGGCAGAAAGCTTTGTTCTTTTTTGCGGAGACATCGACAATCTGTACTGAGAATGTACTGAGTATATCAAGATCCCATGATGTTTTCAGACCCCTGTGAACCTCAGCTTTCGTGCGCACCGCCCTGGGCTTGAAGTCCAAGGTTGAATTCGCACCTTGATATTGCTCATGTCATCCATGGGAACCTTAAATCATAACCCTTGGCTGTAGAACACTTGACATTTCTATCATTTCTTCGGCCGTAGAAACCCTCAACATTTCCATAATCCAGGTCCACTCTTTAAGAGGCCCTTCCTTTGAAGGTCCCAGGACTTCTGGGGATGCAATGGGATGTATACTGATGTATACTGTGTATATAAAATGTAAATTATAGGGTGGTTACCATGAACAGGAACACAAATTCAAGATGGTTTTTGTCCGTGTTAACAGCAGATTTAAATGCGTTTTAGATCACTTTCTCGTCACATGCATGAATAGTGCATTCACATTAATTGTTGTTGCATGTTTTTCCGATTTCTCTTCGATTGAAACTGAACCCCCCTGGGGTGACTCTTGTTTAAGGGTCAGTAGGTTTGTGGACATGAGAAACGAAACTACAGTATCTGTTTGTGCTGCGTTCACAACCGGACAAGAAGTTGGGGTAACTTTTTAGTTCCACGTGGAAATGACACTGACGCAGCTGGGTAGCTTTTTCGGATGGCATCGGACAGGAGCTGGACACAGCAGAGACCGCAGCAGTGACGCAGTTGCTGACAGAAATTCTGCTGGACGAACCCAGTGGCGCTGGAGTCTTGGGCCAAGGATCCAAGGAGACCGGCGGCGGTGTGATGAAGATGGTGGCAGTGTCCCCTGAGGTCTTGCATGAAACGGTCCGGTATGGACGAAGCAGACAGAAACGGACGGAAACAGCTGGAAATGGACGGAAATGGATGGAATGAGCGGGATGGACAGAAGATGACCAGTGACCAGGTAATATCAGGCACAGGTCAGGCTTGCGTGACGGTTAATGGATGTTGACAGGGATTCTAGGACTCTGTGGTGTCAGTTGCAAAAAAGGTCTTCACAACATCTCAGAGCTTTGACTTGGTCAGGCTGTGGTGGAATCTGGAGAAAATGTTACAGTCGTTGGAGACCAAGGCCTTGTGGCTCTGGGGTAGATGGCAGAATGATTTAGGGTTTAATCTGTTGGATGGGTGACAGTGGCAGAAAGTCAAGACGATTGTTTTGCAGCCATGGCGGTCTTCGAAGATCTTTCCAGTCTTTCCCGCTTGGACCGAAAAAAATGACTCAACTTGACTCAACACTGAGAGGCCACGTTCTGCTTCGGAAAGCCTCAAAGCCTGACAAACATGCGTGACTTAACACATCTTAACACTGAGAGGTCACTGCTTTGAAAAGTTACATGTTTTTTGGATCTCTTTTGAAACCAGCTCTCATCTCTGACCCCTGCAGGAGCGGTCCGCGCCGAAGTGCCCGCAGAAGTGGTCCAGCCGCTTGGATGTCGCAAAGCCGAGGTTTCAACTTCAACTTCAAACTATTCGAACTATTTCGAAGTACTGTCAAGGGCCTCAACGGACCATCCCTTAGACAGGCTATAGGCGGTTTGAATGGGATCCAGACTCTAAGCGATTTCCTGAACAGCTATGCAATGCTATGAAACAACCTGCGCTTTTGCATATGTACTAACATGGAATGACACAATAATGACACACTTGGTGACGTGACAATCCTGAAGACCCCAAGATACTGGAAGTGTGAGTCTACTTGAAAGCATTCTTTCGCTCGATGTGACGGAGCCGATGGGTCCCACTAGATCATTGAGGATTGCGTCTATAGTCAATGCGTGGGTCATCCTTTGTCTATACAACGGATGTATTTGGAAGAACCATATAGTACCATCAAGATCTATCTCTGGACAAACAAATGGCAGCACAAATGCTCGGTTGATCCAGTTCCAGCTGGAAAGCGCCTTGGCATTTCTATGGATTTGCCAAAAGTTGGCAACCGTCCGTCCCGGGTGGAACATGGTGCAACACAGTTTCTACAACATGGTGGCGTAAAATGTATCGCACATGTGACAAGTGTGACAACCTCCTACTGAGGTTGGCCTCTCAATTGGCTGGTGCCACGAATGCCACGAACGGGTCGGAGACGATGATTTTGATCACCATCACGGAGCTGTCCAATGACGTGGCAGACAAGCTCCGCAGTGATAACGCCAGGATCACCGCGCAGGAGAAATGCCGGGAGACTGGGATGTATCGGAATGTATCCGATGTGGCGGAGATAAAAGATTATAAAAGGTAGATGCCAAAGGACAGTAAGGAGCTTAATTGATAATAAATGCCACCAGAACACACCAGGACCAGAAGCTCAAAAATGCATGAAAGTTGAATGGTTTATGTTGTAGGTCAGGCATATATTCACATATTTGGTGTTGAAGGCTGCAGAGATGAAAAAATTGCCTACAAATGCCTGCAGTCATCGCTGAGATCAGGGTTGTCATTGTCCTTGTTGTGATGGTGACAACCGCCACCATGATCCGGCTTCTTATGCTTGATGCACAGGGCCGAAGACTGGCTTCGAGCCTGAAGACACTTCCGATGCTCGGCAGCCAGCAAAGCTTGACCATTGAAGATTTGTTTGAGTTATGTCAGCAATATTATTTTGTGCGATCCTCAAGCCTGTCAGTATCTTCTTTGAAAGAACTTTTGAAGGATCTAGTCCAGATTGGTGTGTTGCATGCAGGGCTCCTTTCGTCTCAGACTTTGGGTCATCCTATGCGGTCATCCAATTTGGCTCCAATGGGGCTATGGGTTCAGATTCAGACAGTTTTCATGCGCCACTGCACAAAGGATCAATATGAAGCTACGGACTGCAGAGGGTGAGGAGTTTCTTGGTAAACTATAACCGCGGAGTTGGATCATCAAGAATCAATTTGCCTCGATGTTCAAGTTGGGAAACCAACAGGTTTTGNGCAGAGGGTGAGGAGTTTCTTGGTAAACTATAACCGCGGAGTTGGATCATCAAGAATCAATTTGCCTCGATGTTCAAGTTGGGAAACCAACAGGTTTTGAGGGTTCCTGTTTTTCTTGGGAAGAGCTGTTCTCATATTACACATCAGAGTCAGAGGAATTTGTCTCCAAAATGGGCTTACAGCAACAAGCAAAATCAAGCGGGCTTCATTGGCTGCAGAGACTCCGGAACGTCACACAATCAGAATTCTGAATCCATATCTATCCATTTCAGGGGAGGAACCGAGAAGGGCGGTGGGTAAGAGTGGTGGGTCGGAAGGAAGTGATGGGTATTTGATTGGTGAAAGTATTTTGCTACCTGTACAAATCAGAGGACTTTGGTGGTAGCTATTTTGATATTTTATAAGTGCAGCACTGATCAGCACCGATTGATTTGGATTGGTCGCGATCACTTCGGTTCCCCAGATCCACAGGGGCCCACGGATTGCCTCGCGATTGCCTCGCAGGCTTAGAATCAGCGGTCTAAACCAACCCATCGTTTTCATGTTGCCTATCGACAATGACCCTTGGCAGCTTGTGGCAGCTGAAAGAATTACGTAGATGACAAAGAATTGTGTCAAGGCGGCAACAAAATCGACATGTTGTGGACTGGAACAGATCATCCGGANGGCAGCTTGTGGCAGCTGAAAGAATTACGTAGATGACAAAGAATTGTGTCAAGGCGGCAACAAAATCGACATGTTGTGGACTGGAACAGATCATCCGGACAATTAATTAATCTGTATTCAATCAAGGCCATTCAAAGTCTTGCTGGTATCAGCATTGCCCTCAGAGCAAGTTCAACTATATACAAGGTGAGTTGTGTTACTGCCTGCGTTTGTTTCCTTACTTTTTGCAGACGAGGTTCAATCATGTTCAAGCAAGAAAATCCTGAAATCTGGAAAACTGAGTTTTCATAGAGAAACCCTCCTTTTTTGGGATAGCCCTAAAGAATAGAGTTATGAATTATGACATTATGACAGTTGAAATCACAATGACTCAGTATCACTCCGCGAGGCTATTGTTATCATTTGCATTGCAGTGATTGTCATCGCCGTATCATACTGTAACTTTGACTCTACCGCTCCTCATTATTGCCACCAGCATCACCCCTTTCTCTCGTGCCGTGATGAACAAGGGATCAACCTAACCTCGGACAACGGCAATATGGACCAAACACTGCAGAGCGGCGGAGCTAAGGACACGAGCGATGTGCCGTACTGTGCATTTTGGGACGAGGAACGGGCAATTTGGTCCACTGAGGGCGTCAGCACCTTGCCAAGTACCACGCCTGGGAAGGCCCTCAACCTTGTGATTGTTTGTGCATGCTCGCGCATTACCAGCTGACATGATGTGCAGCAAAACAAAGTGCAGTAATTGATTATTCCAGAGTACTTCATGATTGTGTTGAGACTTTGCAGAAGGGTATAGGGTGGTAGGACAGAAATGCTCAAATCAATCATTGGTTTGGAGGTTCCAGCCTGATTTGTACGACCCCATTCGAACCCCGCAAATCCCCATTTTTAGTTTGATTCCAACACCGTGAATGAGTGAACCTGCAGGGATTGGCCAGCATTGACACCTGCAGGTCTTGTGTTCCACCACACATCTATCCATCTTCGGTGGTGTCTTTGAAGTGTTGGTCGGGGACATGGCACAAGTCCTTCGTTGTAGCACTGCGTTCGTGGTCTTCTCCGCTGAGGGACTTCTGAGCCTTGGTCGATATCACTGTGGGTTGACAGCTCAATTGACATGACCACATGGTGTTAGCATGTGTTAGCCACGCTAAACGTACCCAAGAAGAGGTCAGATTTTTGTTGTTTACTTGGAAAGGCTGACAGGATACTCAAAAGTTGACCCAAATTGTTTCGAACGCGAAAATCGGATTCTGAATGATCTGGTGTCTAGACTTGATTTAAACTTGTGGATCCTAGTCACTGCTTGCGGTGATCGCAAGAGGAAAGGGTGTGTTACCTGCTGCATTCAGTGCAATACCTTCTTTGTCAGATAGAACTGGACCGCCAGCGTGTGACCTTCCAACAGGTTTCACACAAGCAGTTGCTTTGCGCAAGATCTGGCAAGCTCCGTTCCATGCGTAGGTATTTGCAGATTGTGATTTCGTAGCAATTCGACCCGAATTGTGCTGAGCCTCCCGCAAGCCATAGGGTTCGGATACGCCCTGTGCATCCCTAACATTCTCACAAGCCGTCCATTTGCAAAATCTTTTCCTGCCACCTGAATCAAGATGCATTGATCACAGTCCTTAGCTTCCAAGGCGCCATAAGCCGCCACAGTTCAGTTCCAGCATTAAAGCGTTGGGCCGGGCCAGCCACACCTAATATTATAATTATAAATTATAACATATTATATATAATATATATATATAGATAATTAATACATATTATAAGTGGGAGCCAGCCCAAGCTCACAAGCTGACATTGGCAAAATGGCAGTGTGCAAGCCCTCACTCAGGTTGTGTCAGGGGCGCACAAGGGTTTGCACGAGAAGATCCCATTTCCATCTCGTAACTTAGAAAGGTGTGGAGTAGTTCAACTTGTGTCTGTGCAGTGGTCCTTTTCAATCACATAAAGTTTTGACATAAAGTATTGATTGGCAGATCCGATGAAGAGTTTGCAGGATTTCCATGCCTATGTTTGATCAAGACCGGTTTTCCCAGAGCAGCCAAGGAATTTGTTCAAGACTCAATGGCTTTGGCAAGGTCCTTCGCTGGTGACCTTTTCTTTGCTGCTACTCTTCACGCTGTTCTTCTTGATATCACTGCACTTGGATAGAAAAGCCAGCAGATATTTTCCCGACAAAGACAAGGAAGCAGCTTTCTGGCCGTTGAAGGAACCAGACAAAGAAGAAGGAGTAGAGGGCGATCTAGAGATCCTTGGTTTACAAGACTGGTTTCCTACTGTTGTTTCCTGGGATATGCGTTGTTTTTTGTTTGGTCATAGGCAACAAAGACAATAATGACCTGATTTGTATGAAAATGGCGTTCAGAAGAAAGCTACGACAACGAGGAGTAAACAAGAAGCAAACAGTTTTTCGACCATGGTACATCCCCAAGCAGCAAAACATCAGGCCCTCCTGAAGATATTTCTTGATGTTTTTATGAGTAGGGTGTTTTGGAGTACAACAAGTTTCTTCAAAATGTGGGAAGCTTAGCAGGAGGTTGCTGAAAAGACTTCAGCAAATCAGCAACCTCGAGAACAATGGTATAATATGTGCATTCACACTCAACTGCGCAAGAAAAGAAAACGGTGCATCCAACATCATGAAACCCTGGATGCTGGCAGCCTTGAGGGCGCACTTTTGGAATCCATGCTTCTTGTACAGCTATGCAAATGGGCAAGCGAATGTCAGGAGTGGTATTAACAATCAGAACGATAAACAATGACAACAAAGAATGGAAAAATATGAATATCGGAGAGAGGACCTTTTTGGCCAGGAAAAGGAAAAACATCTTCAAATCACAACTGCAAACACTTTGAGAAGAACTCCCCGAAACCCGCACTTGTCCACAATTGTCCACAATGTGATAGTTTTTGTGGTGTTTTGTACCTTTTCTTGTTTTTCTTGTTCTTGTCCTTGTTATTTTTTGTTTCTCTTTTTGTTAATATAAATATACGGCAAATGCCTGGGCTTTGCCCGGAACTGCAACGACAACGGGATTCAGAATCAGAATCATCATCATCATCATCATCATCATCATCATCATCATNTACGGCAAATGCCTGGGCTTTGCCCGGAACTGCAACGACAACGGGATTCAGAATCAGAATCATCATCATCATCATCATCATCATCATCATCATCATCATCATCATCATCATCATCATCATCATCATTCCACGTCCTTGTGTCAGTTCAAAAAGTTTAACACGGGTGGGATTCTGTATTCCTAAATACCACTGTTGATCTTTCCCAATTGAATGTAAAGTTTAACGGGGGTGGGAATTTATATTCCTAAATACCCTTGTTGATCTTTCCCAATT
>BGPT01001582.1:46468-58313 GCA_003297045.1 Symbiodinium sp. clade C Y103
TTTCCCTTGTTGATCTTCCCAATTGAATGTAAAGTTTGGGAATGGTAAACCTCTATGCTGCAACGCCTGGGCAAAGCCCAGGCGTTGCGCGTATATATAGTTCCTGGTGTTTTTTTGTTTGTTTGTTTTGGTCCCCGTCATTCCCTTGTCTTTTGGCTGCACATCAGTTGGTTATTGCTTCTATGGTTTTCATTGTTTTTCAAAGATGGCTTAAGGGTTGGTACTCCAGCAGTGTTTTGCCCCAAGGTCTGGGTGTCCACCTCTAGACTGGTCATCAGACGTGAAATAAGTCCAACTATGCATGAACCGAACAGTCAATAATCAACATTTCTTTTTTTCCTACCGATTTCGACACATTCCAAGAACATATTGGTTCATTACTAAGGAGCGCGCAGCCCGACGAGGAGTGCGACTAACCCTGCTCTGGTCTAATGAAGATATTCAGTGACCGCATGCCACAACCTCTTTTCGAGATGAATAGCCCGGATGAAGAATAGATATCACAGCTTGCAGACAGATACTGTACAAAATTTATAATGTACAAGGTTGTACAAGTCTGAATCTTGGCCATACCATGAAGGGGCCATGTGGAGGTTGTACTACCCTACTCCCGGGTGAGCGGTATCGCAGCAGGAGAAACGGAAAACGTGTTGTAGCGGTGGCTGCAAAGGGAGCATACAGTATGCTTGCGAATGGCTCCTGTGGTGCGTCGGGCTGCTGCCAGGCTTTGAAAGTTCACTCAATGAATCTCAATGATCTCTTTAGGGAAACCACCTGGAATACTGTCTAGAAACCTAGTATTTATCGATAAATATATATATATATAAATATTGATCATTGATGGAGGAACAACTAGATGGGTGATTGCTCTTCAGTGCAACAAATATATTGTGGAAATAGAATTTGTTGGGCCGAAGCTCTGAAGTGGGGTTGTGCAATCAGAGTCTTACACATTCTAACATGATGCGCCCCTGCTTTAGATGGCTGATGGGCCAAAATATTCTTGCAGGAGCCGACTAGATGCGACCAATGGCACTGCACTGACTCCTCCAATTCACAATAGAGAGATAAGAGAAGTCTAATAGCATCACAACGGCAGGCAGCAATTCTTAGTATTTCAGTATTTCAATTTTCTTGTTGTGAAAACCCCACCTTTCACCGCGGCACAACTCAGCAGAAATTCAGGCTTTTTGGATTCGAAAATCTCGCCGAAGTTGTGAAGGAGCTACTTCCAAATGTTGCGCGTCAGTAGGGCCGTTGGTGCTGGGTCAGCTGAGGGCAGGTGGTTTACAGGTGGGCTCGAGGTTTCTTTATTCTTGGTCGTATTGGTCGGAAATAAAGCCGGTCCAACATGGCTCGATGTATATATCAAAAGCAAGAAATGCTAATTCACTGTTTTTGTCGATCTACATATCAACCGATCCAACCACACGCTCCCAGAAGCACGGTTTGGCCAGGGTTGACTGTCAATGTCCATGCCTCGCATGATTTGGAAGCGGGCGCTAGTTTTGAATTGTTTCCCATTCCAGTAAACTGGGAATCATGGACCAGCCGCTAGCCATGACCAGATGGAGGTAGTGCTGGAGATTGGCCGCGCTATTCTCAGTCGTTTCTGCGTCTTTGCTATCTAATCGAGTAGACGCCCTTGAAGGTGAGCAGGCGTCCATTTGAATTTGTTTCAACATTGGTTCCAAAGACTTTGCTGTGCAATCCTGCCTAAAAATCCGAAAGATATCGGTGTCATTCTTGCTTTTGGGCACCATTTGACCCATCGTGTTAAGTTATGCCAATTATTGTAAAGTGCTCTGCACTGATGAATTGCGACTGCATCACAATTCCTTCCAACCAGCCTTCAATTTGCCAGACACATGGGCACAGACAGAGTAGCAGAGAGAGAGTAGCAGACTGAGTAGCAGACTGGGTAACAGATTGGGTAGCAGACTCAGTAGCAAACTCAGAAGCAAACTGAGTAGCAGACTTGGTATTAGAGTGAGTAGCAGACTGAGGAGCAGACCGAAAAGCAGACTCAGTAGCAGACTGAGTAGCAAACTCGGTAACAGATTGGGCAGCAGACTGAGTAGCAGACTCAGAGTAGCAGACTCAGAGTAGCAGACTGGATAACAGATTGGGTAGCAGACTGAGTAGCAGACTGAGTAGCAGACTGAGGAGCAGACTGAGTAGCAGACTGATTGGCAGTAGCAGACTGAGGAGCAGACTGAGGAGCAGACTGATTAGCAGTAGCAGACTGAGGAGCAGACTGAGTAGCAGTAGCAGACTGAGGAGCAGACTGAGTAGGAAGGGATTGCGACCGCATCGACAGCCTTCAAGTTCTAGTGACATTCGCATAGTACGAGTTGCAGGTTGCTATCCCAAAACCAGTAAACTGGGAATCATGACTAGCCATGACCACATGGAAGTAGTCCTGGAGATTGGCCGCACTATTCTCACTGGTTTCTGCGTCCCTGCTATCTATCTAATCGAATCGAGCAGACGCCCTTGCAGGTGCGCAGGCGTCCATTTGAATTTGTTTCAACATTGGTTCCAAAGACTTTGCTGTGCAATCTTGCCTAAAAATCCGAAAGATATCGGTGTCATTCTTGCTTTTGGGCACCCTTTGACCCATCGTGTTGAGTTATATTATATTTTTTTTTGAACTGCTTTGAACCGATGGGATTGCGACCGCATCAACAGCCTCCGTTCCCAGAGACATGCGAATGGTACGAGTCGCAGACTTAGGAGTCGCAGGTAAATATCCTGCTGCGTGCCACCGGAGGATCCCACCCACACGCTGCCCAGGCTGCCGTGGGCGTGGTGGACCGCTGCATCGAGCAGATCCACGCGCACAAGACAGGCACCTCGCNACACGCTGCCCAGGCTGCCGTGGGCGTGGTGGACCGCTGCATCGAGCAGATCCACGCGCACAAGACAGGCACCTCGCGAGACAGCCTTCATGCAGTCGGTGACATCACCAAAGTCTTGGCTGGAGAAGACAGGACCATTCAGACATGTTCAGCAGCTGAGCGCCCTCAGTGGAAGACAGTGAAGCATTGCGAAACCTACTGTCTGAAACATCAAGGGCCAAATCTAAACCATGTCTACTGCCAAATACTCTGTAGCATTCTGTAGCCACTTTGTGTGAGTTGGAGTTGGCAAACACATTCGCGAGGCTTTGTAGCTTAAAGAATTCATGACCAGAAATGTACATGACGCACGCACACACACACACACAATCACACACACAGACACAGACACAGACACACACACACACACACATTTTGAATTAATCAGATTTCCAATCTTACTTTACAGTGTTGTAGGTTGGTTGGGAAGGGTCTCACTGTAGTGTGTACGCCGGTGGCCAATTTGGCTCAAGATTTACATAGTCCACAGTCCACCTGTTTTCTTCATGCCGCGCCTCTCGCCTACGCCAGTGGCTCTTTGGAAAGCGCAGGCGAAGCGTTGGCAGAAGCAGAGTGGGGGGGGCGCAATCCTGAGAGTTTGACCCAGAGGAGGGGCATGAGTCCATCCGAGCCAAAGCGACTTACTGGGTGGCCACGGCGCCGGCGGCCTCACCCCCAGCCTGAAGGGTGCCGGTCATGCGGTGTGCCCACCCACGGCTGGTGTGAAGGCTGTTATAGCCGGGTCGGCTCTCGTGAGCCCTCCTCCGCCTTTGCAGGGGGTGTGACCGGTTGCACCTGGCTTGTCCAGACCGTGTGGCCACGGGCATCACATGGGAGCAGGGCCGCCGCAGTTATGAAACAGCCTGGGGCCAACTACGCCTTTCATGCACTCGTGGATTATACCTTGGCGGCCTCTCAAGCCAACGTCTTGTTGCGAAGCTCTTGGCTGATGAGTGGGAATGTGTGAGCCCGGGTCGACCTTGCCTGCGATTGGAAGGGCCCGTTCGGTCATCCACACGGCTCATGGGGCAGGGGCAGCGCTGGCTGATCCTCATGCAGCTGACCAGGCCAAGCGTGAGATCAAGCTCCATGCCCTCTTTCAATTCGCTGTGGAACACCTGGTCAACTTGGAAGAGCTGGTGCCCTTTAACGACCCAGCTCGGATGCAAGCCTTGCGCCAGAACCTTATGGCATGCGCCAGTCTGAGCTTGGAGCGGATCAGGGCCTTGCTGTCTTCTGTGAAGCGCTGGGTCAAGTTTGCTCGAAAGAAGGAGTACCCTGCCCGAGCTCCCATGCTGCTGCAGGTTGCGGAGTTCCTCAGGCAGGTTGGCAGTGGGGGTCCAAGTGCAGCTGCCAGCATGTACCATGCCACGCGCTGGTTCGAACAAAACATGGGTGTGTCACTCCAGACGGAGGACCTCTTGGTGAAGCCGCGTCGACTTCATCATCCAACTCATTGCGCGGCGTCCAAAAGGCTGAACTTGAGCCCTGGGAGTTTGTGAACCTCATCCTCCTTGCAGCCAAGTCCCTGGGCAACAAGCAGTTGCTGCTGTCGTTCGTGCTGCATCCGCTTTGAACATTTCCAGCGATCCAGTTTCATCGCCGGCACTCATGATGACGACTGGTTGCAATTCTGCTGTGCCCAGGGCAAAGCCAGGAAACAGTGTGCCAGGCAGTATGACTGGGCGATGCCGGAGGTGCAGCAGCAGGGGGTTCGCACTACCGCGGTCATCCGTGACTTTTTTGTAAAGCACGAGGCCATGCCAGACAGCCCCTTTATGATTTTTATTATGTGGCCAGCAGTCTCCTTGTGCTCAGGTGACCTGTGGCAAATCCACGGCTTCTAGAGGTGGGACTGTGAAGATGACCGCCGGCTGTAACCGGTTGCGGTGTTTCCTTCCGACGTTTGGCAATTGCAGGAACTGGACAGAAATCCTATAGATGGTGGCGGAACACCATCATGAAAGCCCAAACGAGCCACCACGCAGATGGGGCTTCACTACGCCTGGCAGAAGGTGGCTCGGTCAGCTCATTGGAGCGCTTCATTCATCCACTTGCACAGGCATAAGCAGCTGGAGGTAGCTTCAACCATGACGGTGTGGTGGGCTCCACACAGGTTCACATCAGAACAGGTAGCAGGGGCCATCAAGGTTGAGCTGGGAGCTCTTGGAGCTGGGAGCTCTTCAAGGTGTCAAGGAGCCCTACGGCGTCTGAGACCACCTCCTGCCGCTTCACAGCGTCGGACAGCTCTGCAGGCGCATGAGGCGGCTGAGCACGCGTGCTGGTTTGTGCGAGGTGTCAATGTGCATCCTCCGGGCTGATGACCTGCAAGGCAGGAAGCTCCCTCGTTTAGGGGCGCTCCACAATGGACATCACTAAGATGTGCCAGCGGTGCTTGGCCAGGATGCCCCGAGTTTTAAATGCTGCGCTGGTGGAGCAGTGTGGTTGGGTCCACTATAAGCGGCTTGTTTGACCTGAGCCAAGTGTGTGGTCCGAGTTAAAAACCGGTGTGGCAACGTGTTCACAGGTGCAGCCCTTCCTTGCACCAGTGTTCCCACATTAAGTAGTTCCACTTAGGTTTCCATGATTTCGCCATGGCCCGGGGGTTTCATGTGTACACAATACACTTGCCGCCGAGCCGAGGTGAGGTGTGCAGGCTCAAGCCAACTGCCCACCCCCCCTGCCGTCCACGAGGCTTTCGTTGACCTTCATGGCGGGGGCCTCGAGAATAGATGTCCTGCGGAGGACAAGGGGCTCTACCTGCTTTGCAGGAGCCAACCTGCAGGCGGCATGGTACGAGCCCTTCATGAAAAAGAATTCCATCGAGAATTTCGAGGACTTTGTGTACGTGGTGCCCAAAAAGAAGTGGGAAACAGGGCTAGAGCAGATGGTTGATCCCGTCACTTACGCGTGCAAAGCCTGTGGCGCTTGCCCGTTTCAGAGCTGCCACTACGAGACTGGGCTGCAGGCAGTGCGTGCGGCTAGCGCTGCGTCCGACAGTTTATTGAGACTTCCAGGCACAGTACGGCATCGACATAGAGGCTGCCCTGGAACCATTGGACTCCATTACCGCGAATTCCGCAAGCAAACCATAATTATTGTCGAGGCTCGGCACATCAAGAAGAGTGTGGCAATTGCTACCGCCTGTCGATGTGACGTCCACGGTCCATGTACTTCGCATTGCGCACCTTGGCCTCACGCTTGGGCGTTGGGTGGCACAAAAGCGGTAGCGGTTCAAAGACCCTGACAGCAAGGAGCGGATGTTCGTTGACGGAGGCAACCCTGAGGATCCGAAATTGAAAAAAATCAATCTTGATCAATACCGATCAATAATAATGAACTTCATTTTTTTCAATCGTAGAAGCTTGTTTTTTATTGTTTTTTCAATATTGGAAATGGATCAGTTTTTCAATATCTGATCAATATCTGACCAATATCAGGATCAATATCTAATCAATATGAGGATCAATATCGGATCAATATCAGGATTAATATCTGATTACCACCGGATCAATACTTTGGATTAAAATAATAGAATATCAACATCAGGATCGTTTCATAAGTACATGCTGAGCAGGTGGCCTCTTTTTGAGATTTTGATTTTTGCTGCAGCCGTTTGGTTTGGGAGGCAAAAGATAGTGGTAGTTTTGGCTATCAGACGCTGCCTGAATTGGGTGTATAAGGCTTGAAAGAAAGCCATGGCAACTAAAGGTGGCGCCAGAAGGTGCAGTGTAGAACCTGTTGACATCGATGCCTTGCAAGGCATCTTCGATAGGGCTGTTAGCGCCAGGGTGACTACGAGAAAAAAAGCGACTACAGCTGTAAGCGCAGCAGGCTTGCACCGGAATGCAGAATATGTGAGAGAAATTTGCAAGATCTCCAGCGGTGAGATTGTGGCCGGACAGTTGAAGCAATGTATTGTGAAATACGCATACAGTCACAATACGAGTGAATGGAAAGATGATCTGTGGGCAGGAAAGATTGCAAGCCAGCTGGTGTGCCTTCTCAGCCATGTGAGACGGTTGAGAAGGGAGCCTGACAAGCTGAGGCAATGTTTGCAGGGAGCAACCGGGGTGCAAAGGCAAACCATTCAGGAACTTGAACATGATGCTGAGGCCTGCAAGAAGGCCAAGAGGTCAAGCTCTGCATCAGCTGGTGTTGCAAAGGCTTGCAAGAAGGCCAAAAAAGCAAGTTCAGCATCTTCGGAGCAGTCTCACAACCCGGAAGATGTTAGTAGCTCCAGCGCACCTCAAGTTGCTCAGGCTGGCAAAAGGGCCAGGAGTTTGAAGCAGCAAATTTCGGATGTGTCTGTGGACTCCAGAGGATGGCCAAGGATTCTGGCATCTCCGAAATTTGAAAAAGAAGGACAAAGTCCAACGCAAGCGGAAGAACAGAGCATGCACATTTTGGAAAAGAAAAGGGATAGCTTTAGGAAGCAGCTTGAGAAGGCTGCACATTCAGCCGCTCAAGATTATGTGGATAAGTGTGAAAAAGCCGGGCCTGAAAGAAGGCCAGCTGCTTTAAAAAAACCTGCCGCCAAGAAGGATTGCAAAAGTAGTTTTAAAAAAGGCCAGCTGCTCAAGAGAACCATGAAGAAACGGAAGATGCGCAGAGTTTAGGGCCTGAGAGAAGGCCATGGTCAGCCATCAGAAAAGTGATGGGAAAGAACCAAGCGTATTTAATGGGTTTGTTTGGAAGTGAATGGAAAATTGTCATTGGTTGCACAAAAAATAGGCAGCCGTTTTCCAGGTGGCCATCATAAGGTGGTGTTGGAACTGGGAAAGGTGGCGATGGAAACAGATTGCACCAAAGAAACGATGACGAAAAAAAGAGATGATTTAGTGAAAGTTGCAGACTAAGTTGCCTGAAAGAAGGCATAGCAGGTTTTTTTTTTCCGCAAAGAGCTATTCCCGTGCAAAAGCACAAAGGCTGGCAAAGCACCTGGCCCCAACCGGTAAAGAAAAAAACGAAGGTTAGCCAGTGGTCCTCGCAAATTCAAGGAAGCACCAAATTTGTGTTCCACTTTGAAAGGGAGAGGGAAGTAGGAAAAGTAGGTCTGGGGAACAGAGAAGAAAAGTAGATTTGAGAGAACGTTTGGGTCAATAGATAACTCCAAAATAAAAAACAAACTTTAAAGAATTTATGTGGGATCACAGGGAAGATGGGAATGTCATCGGTTTGAATGGAAAGCTAGTAGGGAAAATCAACACTGGTGGGGGGGAATAAATCAGGGCGTGTATACTTCAAAAAAAGAATGTGGGTCCAGCGTGTTTAAGAGTACATGGTGACCACTCTGTAGCTTTTTTTGGGCTTGACAGGTGTCGGTGCGGAGCCATTGTTAAAACTCCAATCGGACGCGCCAACAAGGGCCTGAAAGAAGGCCAGCCGAGACTCTCATGTCCTATTGGGGGTCTTGGTACAGGGGATATTCAGCTCCATGGTCTTGGGCAACCCAAGATTGGGAGGACTGGGATGATGATGCTTGGACGGGACGGGAAGCAGAACAGTGGGACAGAGAATGGGACCACGAGATCAACAGAAGAAGCAGAGGATGGACGCAGACGGATGATGACAGCAGCGACAATTCCTTGCGCAGAGGAGACCGGGAAGTTGCAAGAAGCGCTGCACGGTGGGTTCGAAAAGAGAACAGAAGCAGCGAGGAGGATGACGACAAAGAAAAAAAAGAGGCTGCCAGGAAAGAGTTTGGTCCCAGTCTTCAAGAGAGCGCGAAGATGGCCCAGGCTGGCCTGAAAGAAGGCCCAAAAGCTAAGGCCAAGAATGCTCCAAAGGCTGCAGCCGGCAGCAGCAGCAGCAGCAGGCCTGAAAGAAGGCCAGAATTTGTGCCAGAGCACAGACCCGGCGAGGCAGACTGGGATCCTTTCTGGCAAGAAGCGAGAGGGGAAAAAACCCGAGAATCCCGAAAACAACAGCGGCTTCAGAATCCCGACGTGCAAGAGAAGAAGGCTATGGTCCTGACAAAATGCAATATATGCACGAAGGTTCCAGAAAGTGGCGTATGTTGAAAGCGAGAGAAAAAGAATTCATGGCAGAGGAGGACGAGTTGCTGCTTGAAAGAAAGCAATTATTGGCAGAAAGGGTTGAAGAAAAGGCAGAGTGGCTGGAACGATGCCAAGAAGGCTTCTCCCAGTCCAAGCCCTGGTGAACCCCTTGTGCTCACCCCGCGTCCAGGAACAAGGCCTGAAAGAAGGCCAAAGAGGCGACAAGACAGCAGGGAACGCAGGCCTGAAAGAAGGCCGAAACAAAGGGATGCAAGTATGTCTTCCTACTCCTATGAGTACTCCGAGGAAGAACAAAAGGACAATGAGGATCACGGCGAGCAGCCAGACTGGGATGAGGAGGAGGATCCAACTGACAAGGCAAGAGAAGAGGTGAAAGATGAAAAAAAAGAATAACAGAAGCAGCACAAGGATGATGACGGAGACCAGAAGAAAGAGAAAAAAGCGAAGAAAAAGGACAAAAAAGGAAAATCACGCAAGAAGGAGGAGACCAAGAAGGATGAGGTACAGGACGCCTCCAGAAAAGTGAAAGAGGAGTCTCCGGAGAAGGAGAAAGCGCAGGAAGAGACAGCGGAGGCAGCTGAGAAGCCAAAGGAGGTGGATGCAAAGGACTTGTAGTTGCCTGAAAGAAGGCACGTAAAGTCTCACCAGAGGACAGGCTTGAAAGAAGGCCCCTCTGTGTCAGCGACAATAAAAAAAAGAAAAATATTTTTTAAATATATAGGAACATTATATTTACAGATATTTTCTAACAAAAATATTCATTTTTTTAACTTAACGTAGTAGGTGTATAAGATGCCCTGCAGAAGGATGTATATGTATTCAGGTTCACACTAGAATAGAGATATATGTATACGCTGCTATAAAATAGATAATAATATTAAAGAAAGAACAGATATTTATTTTTTTGAGTTAATTGAAAACGCCGCATTTCCAGAAGCAATGATTTTCTGTTTATTTAAGCGACCTCTATGCAACCCCCCCAACGCGTCCACAGCGCGTCCACAGCGCGTTCACAGCGCGTTCACAGCGCGTTCACAGCGCGTTCTGCAAGAAGGCCCTGCAAGCCCCAAGAACTCCGGAGGAATGGCAAGCCCTCTGGCCGGGAAAAAAGCTAGACACAGGCTTTGAAATCAGACTTGCTATGTCCGAGGAAAGTAGCTCATCCTCAGATCCTGATGACAGCTCCAGCTCGGCAGAAGAAGCAAACCCAGCATTCAAGTTTTTGAAAGGCCTGAAAGAAGGCCGGAGCCCAGCTTCCAAGCCAAAGCCGAACTCGTCGCGACAGGTCGAAAAAGAAGATAAGAGAAACAAAAAGAAGACTGAAGAAAGCAAGGCACAGCAAAAGAACGAAAAAGCAATAATTACTTTTCTTCGAGTGATCCCCACCATGAGACTTTATTTGGCATATAGTGTGATACAGATTTTGACATTCTTTCTGGCAAAACTTTCTGGCAGGGAAGGAGGAGGAGAGGACAACTCTGATGAAATCTAGAGACCGGAGGTCTCTAGATTTCATCAGAGTTGTCCTCTCCTCCTCTTCCTCTTGGCATTCTATCTGACATNGGTCTCTAGATTTCATCAGAGTTGTCCTCTCCTCCTCTTCCTCTTGGCATTCTATCTGACATATGTTCTGACATTCTATTTGACATTCTATCTGACATTCTTTCTGGCATTCTTTCTGGCATTCTATCTGACATTCTTTCTGACATTCTTTCTGGCATTCTATCTGGCATTCTATCTGGCATTCTTTCTGGCATTCTATCTGGCATTCTATCTGGCATTCTTTCTGGCATTCTATCTGGCATTCTATCTGGCATTCTATCTGGCATTCTATCTGGCATGTATTCTGACATTCTTTCTGACATTCTTTCTGGCATTCTATCTGACATTCTATCTGACATTCTTTTTGGCATTCTATCTGCCATTCTATCTGGCATTCTTTCTGGCATTCTATCTGGCATTCTTTCTGGCATTCTATTTGGCAGTCTTTCTGGCATGTATTCTGACATTCTTTCTGGCATTCTTTCTGGCATGTATTCTGACATTCTTTCTGACATTCTTTCTGGCATTCTATCTGACATTCTATCTGACATNCATGTATTCTGACATTCTTTCTGGCATTCTTTCTGGCATGTATTCTGACATTCTTTCTGACATTCTTTCTGGCATTCTATCTGACATTCTATCTGACATTCTTTCTGGCATTCTATCTGCAATTCTTTCTGGCATTCTATCTGGCATTCTTTCTGACATTCTATCTGGCATACTCTCTGGCATTCTATCTGACATTCTATCTGGCATTCTATCTGACATTCTATCTGGCATTCTATCTGACATTCTATCTGGCATTCTATCTGACATTCTATCTGGCATTCTATCTGGCATTCTATTTGACATTCTTTTTGGCATTCTATCTGCCATTCTATCTGGCATTCTATCTGACATTCTATCTGACATTCTACCTGGCGGTTGAGGTCCGGCGTTGCCCACTGGGCTCTGCAGCTCGTGGTTGAGGTCCGGCGGTGCCCACTGGGCTCTGGAGATCGCGGTTGAGGTCCGGCGTTGCCCGGGATCGGGAGCTCGCAGTTGAGGTCCGGCGTTGCCCACTGGGATCAGGAGCTCGCGGTTGAGGTCCGGCGTTGCCCACTGCGATCAGGAACTCGCGGTTGAGGTCCGGCGTTGCCCACTGGGCTCTGGAGATCGCGGTTGAGGTCCGGCGTTGCCCACTGGGATCTGGAGCTCGCCGTTGNCTCGCGGTTGAGGTCCGGCGTTGCCCACTGGGCTCTGGAGATCGCGGTTGAGGTCCGGCGTTGCCCACTGGGATCTGGAGCTCGCCGTTGAGGTCCGGCGTTGCCCACTGGGATCTGGAGCTCGCCGTTGAGGTCCGGCAGTGCCCACTGGGATCTGGCAGTCGCGATTGACGTC
>BGPT01001582.1:58319-99244 GCA_003297045.1 Symbiodinium sp. clade C Y103
GAGGAGGAGGAGGAAGAGGAGAAGGAGGAGGAGGAGGAGGACGTCCACCCCCCGTCAGCTGTGATAAAATCTAGTAACCCTCACCTGGCAGGTGGGGAAAAACATCATGAAAGCTAATCTTCAGAGAGCACAGACGCACCATCGCACTCATGCTTCAGGATACGTGTTGTCAGATGCACAGTGCCGCGCTCTACCACTTTTATTGGCGCTGGCGAACCCAGAAGCGCAGCATTGAGCACACCGAGTTGACCTTCAACGAGGTGCGCGTCGTTGGGATTTTGCATCGCAGATCCAGCGTCACATCGAGTCATGTAAATAAGCTGGAAATCAGCTAGATTTGACTGAACATACGCTGAGACTTTCATCATTTTCTGCCGTAGTTTGACTAAAAAAAATGAACAACTATGACTATGAAGTGGAGGTGAAATCTGGGCAAACCCATCGGTATCTGACTGATTTTCCAGATCCAGAAGCCACCTGGAACCTGCCAGGTGCGAGCTCTGCTTTTCCGGCGACCCGTAAAATTGCTAGAGATGCTGCTTGGATGTTTTGATGATTTGGTGATCCCGATAGCCCAAACAAGGATCAAACAAGGTGGTGCCACCTTATTATAATTTGATTTATTTACGCACCTAACTCTAGGCTACAATGGTTATAGATGGAATATGATAGAAAATTAATACCTAGTTAATCCTAGTTATAAGTCGTAAATCAATTTTGGACCACCAGGCCAATGATCTGGGTGATGTTTTTCTCCATTTCGCCATGCAACCCATGGGTTGCCCCTCTGCGACCGCTGCAGGTTGGATCAAGGCATTGCTGAGTCCAAGGCCAAGTCCGACCCCACCAGACTCGAGTCTCAGCAAAACTCAGCTTTCTTCGGCCTGGAAGTTGGCTGAAACCGCCACTGAGATGGGATTTCGGTATGAATTGCGGGTAACATCGTTCTTTCGGAGATTTAGCCATGAACCATTGAGGGTACCGGTGCAATTCTTATTTAGCCAACAAAGGCATGTAAACCACAACAAATGGGGATTTGACATGATCGAAGCGTCAATCAACTATGGGTATTGATGGCTATTGACCCAACAAAAGCACAGATTCAAGGGGATTTAACCAACAAGACAACAGAAAACGGATTTGGTGGAATTTAAGCGATCAGAGTGGAAGCTGGACTTGGGTTTGTGCAAAACAGGTGATAGGCCCAATCATATGGGGATACAAATGGGTTATCCTTTATGGATATTGATGGACAGTTCAGTGGATAGTCACGTGGATACAGCATTCATAAGCAGCAATAGGAATTTTGCGGTTTGTGCCAAAATGGGGGGATACACACCCAATGTGGCCATTTTACTGGGCAAATTGATGGCAAGATGATGTTCTGGGGCACACTATGTTCAGACAAAGTCAAGTGTACTGGGGTTGAACTTATCCAACACTTGTGGAACCAGCAAAACACTCGGAACCTCATTACCTGCAGGGTTGATGGTTGCATTCATACGTATTCTTTCTACATTTTGCGGCCTAACAAGGCATGACGATCCCAGTTCAAGCATTTTTGCAGGGTGGCCCACCAACCAAAAACTAGTTCAACATGGCCAAACCTTTGAAAACTCACCAGAGGGAGGGAACATTTTTTCTACTTTTCAGCATTTTAGGGTACAGGTACAGTATAGGCAGTATGGTACGGTATGTATACCCCTCGCTTTAAAACGAAACCTCGGGATGTCTCTGAAAAAGCACCTGAGGTTTCAAACACATTCCAACTACATCTCTCCAAAACATCAGGCTTCCCAGCCATTTCAATGGCCCGAAAACGACCGTCCAAGCGCCAGGAATTCACGGAGCTGGACTTCGGTGCTGCGAGGCCCAAGGCGAAGGCCACGGCCTCCTTACCAACCAGGCTCTGGCAGTACCAGGCCAGAGCACCTTGGAGACGTGAAATGGAGGTTACCTGGTGTTTTTTTTCTTTGGGGGGATGTTGAGTGGTATGGAGACACCTGGGTATTCCGTGGTATATGTATATATGTATGTTGTATATATGTATGTTGTATATATATATATATATGTATATATGTATATACATATTGTATATGTATATGTAGACGTATGTGGGATGTGTAAGTATGTATGTGTATATATATATATATATATATGTATATATACATACGTCTAAATACAAGATGATACGTGTATATATATATATATGTATATATTATACATGCACAATGTATATATGGCTAAATGATGGAATGATGTGGGGATATAACTGATATGACCAACACAGATATGGATTTTAACCATCCAAGCAACATCTATCCAACATGTATGAATGTTGTATGTCAATGCCATGTGGGTTGTACTTATTATGACAACTTGTTGGGAAAATCAACAAATTCAAGTATATCGGCAAATATTATTATAGGTCAATGAAATGGTTTGGAATGATAACCCAACAAATGAGGTAAAACCAGTGCCATAAAGCCCCTTTTGTCTTGGGTCATGTATCGGCAATAAAAGTTGGGGATTTGATTTGGTTTTGGGGATTGGATTCCGAAATTATGAAATGCGATCAAGAAATTCCAGTCGTCAACAAGGCTTCAAAAAAAGGTATGATTTGGAAGTAGCGAAGGTGAACAAAGCTTCTACGTGTTTCTACCGTTGCCACTTGCTGATACAAGGAGAACCTTGACAGTCCAAGAGATGGAATTCCACCTTCAACTATCAAACTAGTTACTATGTATATATATATATACATACATAGAGTATATGTACATTCAGTTGGAGATGCCTTCGTGGAAGGGAGAGAGGTTGGCACAGCGGTGACTTTTCCATGAACTTTGGATATTCAAAAGCAACAGTTTTATATCTATCAATGAGAAAGGGGATGCAAATCAGCTCTTTTTCTTGGTTGGCCGTAGCATTGGTGCATGTCCCAAGTCTAGATCCTTCTGGGTCAGGGGTCCTGCGGGTCATTCCAGCCTCAGCTGCCAGCCTCAGCTGCCAGCCTCAGCTGAAACGGATACATAGAACGTCACCAGGCCAATTCCAACTGGACATTGAAGTAGTGTATGATTAACAACAATGATCTAATATTTCATTCCGTTTCAACATACATGTTTTCGTCCTGTTGAAATTGAGCATCTGAGAATATCATCCAGGTCACAACAACGTACTGATTTCATGTTTGATCAGTCTAGCTGATTCTTATCGTCGTTGATTAGTTTCCCCTTCAGTGTCCACTTTGGGCACACCCCTCAGGAATAGCGTCGACGGCACCAAGGGTAACTTCTGAAAGGATGGTGTAGCTCAATTGGGTATGGCGCTTGGGAGGGGTCGGACAATAGGGATACCAAATGGCCATTTTAGCTAAGACACTTTCTTCTTAGCTTGCTTCCTCACCCTGCTTTTCAGCAGGGTGTCAAGGCGTCTTTGTGTTTGAGCCATATCCAATTGACATTGATCCTGATATATCCTGATGCAATTTCATAGCACATCCAGGTAGTTTCTCGCCCCATTTGGGACGAATCAGGAGTGCATTCCTGTGAACATCGAAACAGAGCTGTGTCCGTAGAGTCGAGCAAGGTTGGCCAAAACAGCTCCAAACTAGGAATAACTAGGCAGCGATGCTGACCAACGTTTGCCGATCATTCTTGTTTTCGCGGTTTTTCAAGTAACCTCCAAACAGATAGAAAGGTATAATCCCAGTAGAATAGTGATCGGAACTTGAATTTCTATATATATATATATATATTTGGGTTCGTTAGTGTACTTTTGGCATCTTTTGCCAACCTTGTCGTGTTAAACACCGCAAAGCGCTTTTCCGCGGCGTTTTCAGTGGTTGAATCGACCACTGCAGAGCTGCAAACGTTTCACGTTGAGGTTTCACCGTACGGACACCACAGTGTGAGAAAACAGACATTGGTACAGTCCCTGGGTTTTCATGGGCTGATCTCTGTTCCAAGTTCAATTTTTTTTTTGGTGCAGAAGTGAATCATATGGGTAAAACAATGTCATAGACCATCCATTTGGGAATGGTTGGAATCCCACTTATAAAAATGGTGAGTCCTTGGGGATACTCCCCTGAGTCAAGCTGGTGCATCCACAGCAGCACACCACAGCTCCATATCTCAGGGATTCGCCAATCCTTGATATACCAATAGTGGTAACAATGGGACATAAATGATTTGATGTGGAAGTGAGAATTAGTAAATATGTCCAATATTTGGCTGATGGGATCAGATAGACTTATAGAATGAATAGAATAAGGATAGATCATTTTTCAGCCCTCTTTGTTGTTCTTTCATCATCCCAATTGACAAGAAGATGACCAGCTAGAAGATGCTAGAAGTACTCCTCTGGGACGACTAACTACAGCTAGTATAAAGTAAGACTCAGAGTCCAATACCGTAGATCCATCCATCTTATTTCTTTGCGTCAAGTTCTGTTCGCTTCCCAGCATCAAACCAGTGGCTGGCTTGCCAGCTATGGAAGCTGCAGCAGGTGCACTCCAAGATCTGAAGCCGTGAAGTGGCTTGTACATAGGGGCCAAACGGCCCAGGCATGATGAGGCGAAACCGTCGGCAAGTTCTTTTGTCGAAGCTTGTTCATGCACTGTATGTTCATGTCAGCATCTTATAATATCTAGTATTAAAAGTTGTTCACTTATTTATGTTCATTAGAATAATATCTTGATTCCGATTTTATATAGTCACAGCGTGGTCCATTGTCTTTGGCCCTATCTACTTGGCTTGAGTCGTCTATCCTCACAGCAAAACGGTCGCTCCACCAGTTTGTGCAGCCACTCGCTCTGATCGGCTGTGATTGTGGTTTGTTTACCAGTCAGGGATATTCATGATGATTTGACACTATGGACGGTCCAAAGCACCACTGAACTTGGGCTACCACTATGGATGGTTCAAATATCCCCAATGGACCAATTATGACTTGACATGACTTGACTATATTTGAAGATTTGCCGGATTCACATGTGCGGGGTTACTGCTCACGAAGGCTTAATGCCTGATGACAGTTCTGTTCAAGAAGACACTTCGCCTCCAAATTGCCATAAATCGTTCGTTTCGAGTTTCTCGCTGCACATGGATGCTATCCGCGAAAATTATCGCGCTCGCAACAATCTCACCATGAATAGTCCATTCTTTTTTGTTTCTGGTTTATGAGTTGTCGTAACCTACCCAGATTCAAGAGCGTGGGGAATTTGGTGACAAAAAACAACTGCTACAACCATGATTTGCAATGTCGACTTGCTCGGCTCATTTGTTTTTGAAGCAATCCCACCAAAACTAATTCCCACCCCCTAATATGTTCGAATATTAAGTACCCGATAAGGACCCGAAACGAATAGATCCAATAGTAATACCAGGGTTTCTGGGGGGTCTTCAATCTTAGGAGGGGAGGGATTAGCTATGCACAGGTTGCTTTTGGAGAATTGGCAAGATGAAACACCCAAGAGTCAATGTCTCTGAGCTCGACTGGGTAGCATCCATATCAGCTTCAGTTGACTACCCAAATAGGGACCTGACGACCGACAAAAAGAGCGAAAAGCATCGCACAGCTCGAGGGATTGCTGAGATTCTTTGGGGAATCACCTAACTATGGATCCTAGGGTAATTCAACAGTTTGCTATGGAAGATACCATTCTTAATAGGAATGTATTAATGAGTGATTTTCATTGATTTTCAATATATATATATATATAGCTACGTGAAATTACCGGAGTCCCGGACGGTATCAACTTGTAACAATAAGTCTAAATGGATAAAAACTACTTTCTCATCATATGTGTTTGCCTTCTACAAAAGCAATTTCAGCTTGAATTTTCATGACACCCATTGCTCGAACTTAATTTTGTGGATCCCTTTGGTAGTCCCATACTGGCAATGGATGATTGTCCATTCATAGATCATTCACGCATAAGAAATGTGAAGCGCCAGCCTATTCATCGTCTTCAGTGCAGGGGAGTGTGGTACCAAAGCTCCAGGGATTGACTTTATGTGAGAACCTACGGGTATGGTTCAATGGTGTCAAATGCCCTTAGGACAGATACTGGGGATTTTAGCATGAACACATGAAAAACAAATTAGGGGTATGCTCAATTTTGACCCGCGCCCATTTGCTTCGACATTTGCTTCATGATGAGTTGTGTTTGATGGACAACCTTTTGGGATTTGGCGCTAGGCAGGAAGAAAATGGTAAAAATCTATCTACCTGGAGGAATCTTTCCCCAGGGTGCTCCTTTAAGTTAGTTACATAATAAGTAGTTTGAAATTAGATAGATACTGAAGAACACACAATGACGCACACACACACATACACATGTATATATATATATATAATCCACATATGACGATGATCGTGGGGGTTGTAATCCGTTTGCGAGCCATTTCCAAACCATGAGCCTCTCATTTGCCCATCATTTGCACGTCATGTACCAATCATTTCATAGGCTCAGGGTGCCGCGACGCGACCGCGCGGACACCGGCTGCGGGCGACGAAGGCCTTGGTTCCCACCTTTAGCAACTGGACTAAAACACCAAACACCAGCGGTGCAAAATTGGACAGGTAGATTGAACAGTGAATGTTTGAAAAAGCAAGTTCAAATAAACATGAAAGTATAGAACATGTATTTATAGATATGATTCGATATGTACTAAATTGTACCGATAATATGTACTAACTTGTACTAATATGATCAAATGTGTACAAGTATTATGTATCTTTAGCCACGGATCCGGGTTTCTGGGGGTTCTCCCTTTGTTGTGCAGGCCCGGCAACATGGCGATTGGCTTGGTACATCTCTTCGAGGTGCGTTGTATTTGCAACGTGGAACGGGGTGCAACATGGTGCAACATATGTTGTTAATGTTGTGTTGAATGGTATTATAATGTATTATTAGAGAATACAAAATAGTTAAATAGGAAGTAGTACTGTATTGTACCTACATATTATTGTATATTTTATTCATTGTGGCTCGAAATGCCGCACCCACCTGATTTTGGAGGCTTTGTGGTTGCATTGGACACCCCATGGCTGCAACAGAAAAGCCAGCGCCTTAGGCGGGTTTGCTTCTGATGAATGCAGCCGCCATCTTGAACGAGAAGAGATTTTTGTCCGGTGTCTCAGAGTGTTTTGGTCGGAAAATCCGATGAACATGCTGAGAAAATCGGGGCATATCAAACAAAAACAGTGACCGCCATCTGATGACTATTTTGGTAATGGGCCCTAAGCCACCCAGCTTCAGTACCTGCTACAACCGGACATCCAAGAAAGACATGTCATGCCATGCCACGCCATGCCATCATAGATGGGTGCCTCGCCCGCCACGTTTCCAGGCGGAAATATGGCCTGGACAGTGCCGTTGTGGGCGAAAACCTGGGACCCAAAAACCAGGCGGCCGATGTTTTCGGTGAAGAGGTGGCTAGCTACCTGAAAAATTTGGGAATTTCCTGGGTGTATAACCAGCAAACAATGGGATACTAGTGGGATTTAATGGCGAGTGTTCATTTGAGTATTACCCCAATGCGAAAAATGACATAAAGGTGTGGTTTAAATGTGAGACAAGAACTTGATTACTGTAATCAAACCATACCTATAAACCAGTGAATTTCTAAGTGTCAATCCCTCTGTGGTTTAATTTAGAGGTTTGGAGACGATATACTTTTGGGGGCTGGGTCAAATAGTCAAATCTTACTCCGAAAGGGCAGGCAAACACTGACATCAAACGAGCATGTGGCAAAATTGAAACCGCAGGAAGGAATCCCAATCTGGGAACCAAATGTCGGTGGCTCCCATATACCCAGTAACACAAATATGATTATATAACTATACACACACACAATTAATAATTGATATCCGTAAATATAATATATATGATTATATATATTATTATACATACTCATATGCTACCCATTGCTACCCCCTCAGCAAAAACCACATGGCACATTCGACCGTCGGGTCGAGGTGGCCAGCTTCCTGCATGCGATGCGAACCTTCATGCGATATCCCTTGGTGGCCATGAATGTCTTGGTGCGCTGGTGGAGGGGCATCAGAAGTTTGGATGACTATCTGGGTGCAGTGAAGGTGGAAAAAACATGGCTATAACTATGGGATTTGCTTAGCGGCCATAAGTTGGGATGTGGGGCCCCTACAACTATAGTGAAATCTACTGTATCCACTTAAAACTAGAAGTGCACTTCCAAGTAGACCATGCCTTTGCTTTTTCGGAAAGGCATCTTTTCTGGAAAATCTGTTGAGGTATTGATTTGACTGCATGTATCATCCCTCGTTTGGTCAAGACTTATTGCTTTAAGTTCCATGTTGGAGACCCCAAAAATCCAGCCGTTGCTGGTGCATCTTGAGCAACTGGAAACCTCTTTTTTTCAAGGTTGCAAATGGAGGGTTTTCCATTATAAACCATCCATTTTGGGTATCCCCCAGCCAAAGGGGAACCCCCAAGTTACTTGTGGTCCAGGTCATCATCTACGAGATGATACTGGGGTCAGTGCCCTAACTTGCTGCAGATCATCGTTTGGAAGGGAACATGGCTTGTGTTTGCTAGAAAACTGCCGGGACACATGCACCTAACATCTTTGTATGTGTAGCTTTCTATATCTTTCCATAGTGCTGTAGAGTGCTAGTGAAAGCTCTCATTTTAGGTACACTTTCCAGGCTGTGTTCAGACTTTTGTGGCAGACTTTCATCCAGGGGTGGGCATGGACCCTCTAGTAATTTCATCTGGGGAAAATCACCCATTCATGGATGATCTTTGGATTCTTAATCCCATTCAAAGTTGGGATTGTCCCAGCAACCATGAGCAGATCAAGCTAAGAGTTCCTTTTTGAAAGGTCCCAACTCCTTGGAAGTGCCAGTGATCACTGAGTTCTTAGGTAACACATCCAGAAGGCCCAGCGGGGCGACCAGTTAACGACACTGAACAGCAGCGCATCGCGCTACTCTCGGAGGGCGGAGGTGAGAAGGGCCGGCAGTCAAGACTAAAAAGTTGGCAAACAAAAGGCTCCAGCAATCACACTTGCTTTTGTTGAAAGATGAACCCTTTAGGAATCTTCAAGATACTTTCTGTTTGTTCACAAAACAAGAGTTTCACATCATGATAGCTGTTTGAAGAGAGAACTGGGCCATATGTTGCGACAATCTCGTCGGCCCCACATCTACACACTTTGACATGGACAAGGCTCTTTCAGCAGCAACTCAAGCGTTCTTCACCTTGCGGAAGTTGTGTGTTCAACAGCCCCTTGAACCACGGCAAAGCAGCGTGAAAAAACGTGCACTTGAACGTGGGGGAGTGGGCTCAAGAGCAGTTTGGGGAAGGGAACTGCCTTCAAGTCTTCAAGTAGCAATAAAGACAACTCTCGGCAACATGCGCAAAGTTGGGAGATGAGAAACTCGTGGGATGTGCTGGTTCAAGTGTAGGGATTCCCTACACACAGCTCCATGGACAAGCTCAAGGGATCGACGCAAGCTGTGCAGGTGACATATCCAGCCAATTTCTTGGTCTGTGATGTCTATGGGTATCTGTCAAAATGAGCCACCCCAGAATTTGATGGCTGATCGGTTGATCATTTAATTTTCTCCATTTAAATGGCATACTGGCATACAATGGCCATAAAATGGGGTACAAACCATGAACCCAGTAATTGGCACTGAAGGACTGATCAGCATCTGACAGGATGTCAGACCTCTAGATCGGAGGCGAGTCCAAAGACATGGAGGGCTTCGTATCACTGCACAAGTAGAACGCGCCGACAGATCGAAACATCATATATACTTGTAGCATCTCGTAGCAATTTCTTTGATATTATAGATATTTACAGATCAAATAGCAGATGAAGTAAGTGCAGTAAGTAGTTGGACCCTGTTGGGTTGGTTGCGACATCAGCCAGATCCAAGTCGAATCTGACAGACATTCCAGTTCTGTTGACTCCTCAGCTTAGCTCGATCATGGCGACAAAGCACCATGGGAACTGGAGATGAGGTTGGCGTTTAGTGGTGGATGCTTCAATGGCCGGAGCCACCAAGAAGAAATACCATCAAATACCATCAAATTCCATTCAATATGGGGATGGGTCAAAATGATCAACCTGCGAAATGGATGGTTTAATCATTTTTAATTCATTTCAATACCAAGCATGATCAAATTCTATGTACACTGGTCTTTCAGAGCCATGTGCATCCATATAGCGGAGTGTACAGGAGTCCAGACTTATAAATTGGAATCATACTTTGATAATCCTTGACGACAAACATCCAGTTTGCAAGCATTTTGTAGTACATTGGTGTTGTAATATGTGGTAGTCAAAACTGGGTAAGTTACCGCATGCGATACCCCGAGTTGGAGGAGTAATCATTTGAAATTTCCAGCTCGGCAGTGGGGCAGCAGTTCTGTTCTGCCTGTGAATGCTCACGCGTGATGGTTGCTGGAACGATTCCTATTGGGTTTTTGCCATGTTCTGACAGGAAAAGGATAGGAAAAGGTACATTTTCGCAACTATAGGGTCTTGGCCATGAGGAATTGCACCTAAAGTGGTCAATGGACGATTCCGGACCTGTTCAACAGCGCCTTTGCGTGCCTTTGGATACTTGTTTTACTTACCTTGTGCAGATTCTAGTGCTGAATGCGTCAGACAGCGATGGTAGTTTAATTAGACACCCCGAGTCTGAAATTTTGACCCATCTCCACATATGAATGTGAACAACATTGAACAACATAGATCATCATGGATCTATAAATAGACCTGTGACATTCACCATATCCTACATGAACTCTTCAGGTCTTGTCAACGTTAAACATCCTCAAAAGCAATAAGTAACTCTAGAGGTGGGTAGGCCTCTCGCGTTTAAGTTAAATGGACCGCATATCTATCGATTTATATGTATATCTCATATTAGATATACATATCATATTAGATATATACAAATATTATATTAGGTATAAGTATCATATTAGATATACATATTGTACATTGTATATTCTATCATGGACATATAGACCCACCACATCCCCTAAACTTCTCCATTTCGCCAGGCCCCAGCCCCAGCGCCCCCGGCGCCCGACGAGCCCGTGGCCGCCACGGCCGCAGCGGCGCCCGTCGAGGCCGCCGCTGCAACGGCCGAGGGCGAGGCCATAGCGCCGGTGGAGCGGTTGATCCCGTGGTCTCCGGGCATCGAAAAACCCTTGCAGTACCGTGAGGTGGGAATGGGGGTGGAGGTTTCCCCTTGGGAAACTCTGTGAAACCATTAAAAACATGGTATGACCATCGCATACCATGAATAGTGGAGATAGTTGTCAATCATTAATAAGCATAAAGAATGGTGGCAACCCAGTTCGCTAGCTAAATCGGCAAGTTTATAACTCCAATAACTGTTGGGTAAAAAGCTAGATATATATCGAACTACACTATCTACGGTAGTTAATGGGGGTTAGAGAGCAACAAACACAAGTGTGAGGCACCACCTTGGATGGGGATGGGGGATGGGGTGATGAGGTGGGTCAAAGTATGTTGCTGCGCAGCCACGACATTGGATGGATGATCCAATTTTGACAGCTGGTTTGATGTTGGGTTTGACAAAGGTTTTGATCCATAGGTGGGAAAGGATGTTTGCGGCATGTATTTTTTACACAGAGAATGCACAACATGACAATATGTAATACGTCTTCATTCGGATGGATTGAGAACTGCCTGTGTGGCTGGAGGTGAAGGTTGGGATTTTGAGTTTTTTTTCACTTGCAAGTCAGATTCTTTGGTATGGAACCCGCCCCCTGCGCTACGGTGGGTTGGGGTTGCGCTCCGTTGTGGTTGATGGCCCTGCGGCTTACTTGGCTTCGGTTGGGTCTTCATTGACTGCTTGTGTTGAACTGGATGCGACCTACCCTGCGGTCGCGCTGCCGACTACGTCCCATGTGGTGCAAGCCCTGGCTGCTCTGAAGGAACAGTTGGCCGGTGGCACGCCCCTCACGGCTGGGGCTGCTTTGGGGCACAAACAGAAGGCTCTCACAGACCTTCTTGATTCTGCTTCCTGGCGCCGGCAGCTAGCTGGTGCTTCGGCAGTGGGCAAGGCTCTCCTGATGTCTGAGCAACATCCAGGAGCCCGCGCCTTCTTAGCCGCTGCTCCCCATGGGCCTTGCCGGATGGAACCTGCAGTTTTCTCGGCTGAAGTTCGGCTCCGTTTGGGCGTTGCTGAAGCTTCTTCTGACACCTGGTGCCCTCGTTGCAACTCCGTGCTTGATGTCTACTCCCTTCATGCTGGGGTTTGTGTCGCAGGTGGTGAACGCATCCGACGACACAATGCGGCCCGCGAAGTGGTGCTGCGCTGGGCTGACCGGGCAGGCTTGCAACCTGAGCGGGAGAAGCCGGAGGTGCTGCTGCCTCAGCGCCCTGAAGATAGCCGGCTGGCAGCCCGGCGGCCAGCCGACATTTACTTGCCTTGCTTTGGCGGCTCTCGTACCGCACTTGACCTCGCCATTACGGCACCTCAGCGAAGGGAGAGTTTGCTGGAAGCTGGCAGGGCTGGTGGCTCTGCCGCTGCGCCTTATGCGCGAGTGAAAGCTCAGCACCTGAACACTCCCACCGTTTGCTCGGGGCAAGGGGTCCGCTTCCAACCTCTGGTCTTTGAATCCACTGGTGCCTTTGATGCTGACACTGGCCAGGTGCTTGTGCAACTGGCACGGGCTGTCGCAGCCCGCAGCGGCGAAGATCCTGCGGACCTGCATGGCCGTCTTTTGGAAGAACTTTGCACAACGGTGCGGGCCTTTCGTGCCCGCGCGGCCTTGCGCCGCCGAGTGGAGCTCGATGAGGAAGCGGGGCTTCCCGGTGCAGCCGCTGCTGCTGCCTTGGTCTTGCGAGCTTCGTCTGATGGTTCCTTAACATCACCTTCTGAGCTGTCTTTGATGTGAGTAGTAACTAACGTCAACGTTTGCTTGATTCTACATTGCATCTTTGCTCGTCCTTTCTCACTGGCACATCTGGTGAACGCATCATTGTGTTTCTGCCCCAGGGGTCGCTGTTGCCTTGCGCCATTTTCCGTCCAAGTTGTGTGGGTGGGCTTTGGTGCATGATTTCTGCAGCGCTTTGTGTAGATGGCCCTGGTATGAGGCTGTGGGCCCCCCACTTTGTGAGATTGCAGGGTTTTTTTTCACCTTCCAAGAAGGTTTTTCCCTGCGCGTTGTTTGAATGACAGTACATTCTCCACATCTATGTTGATCACTTTTCTAGTCAGATTTTAGCTGTCTATCATTTTGACTCATTTTGCAAGGATATTTTGTAGACATCCTTGTGACGTACTCTGAACCTTGTTGGTATGGAAAATGAAGGAACATGATGCTGATATTTCCCTTCAAGTGTATGTAAGATGTTACAAGTCTCTTCTCTTTTTGCCGAGAATTGTATTTGCCGGCAGCCCCACTCTCACATACTCTTTACAAGGGTGTTCCAGACCAGCTCGCGCCACTATCACAATTCATCGACACCTTGATCGTTTGCTTTCTTAAAACCATGCTACTTAGATACTTAGGGCATCCATGTTTGGACCACAAATATTGACCTTCCTTGCACATGTAATGTATATCTATGTATATAGATAGACTTGCAATGCCATACCCATTCATTACATTCCCATGATTTCCCATGATGGTTGGATACATCCAAGTTTCCCACCATTTATTTCTTACTGACGTGATATCCGCTGGACACCCAGCCGCCCAAGTTGGCATCAGGTTCTGCTGCTCTTGGACGAGTTCCTGTGCGCTGGACCGGCAGCAGTGTGATCAAAACGGAAGAAGTACAGTTGATTAAGGTATTTGAATCATGGTTTTCGGGCTAGAAATCAATAGAAATCAGGCAATTAAGTACCATTCTGTAACTTTATATAAATACGTTGGGGATTTCTCAGGATTTCTTGGCCAAGTTGTTCATGACCTCTGAGTTCATCATGCCGTGCTTGCAATGCATTTTTTATCGGTGGCACGTTGCGTCATTGGATCGTCTGCGGGTGGTACATTTGGGTGCATCCCCAGTCCAGAATAACCCAACATTTGCGCAGAGTTTTTGACATCCATCAAATGACACACCTTGGATGATGAGGGTACGCAAGAAGGAAGAAAAGCAGATCAGAATCAAAGATTGTAGATTACACTTTGTTCATTTTTTTGGGGGCCTGTCTACACTACTGCCCAGCGTTGGTTAAATAGAAATTTTGCAGGACTCCCCAAAGATTATGGGGATAAAAACCTTTGTTTCTGCTCGTACAACAAATCCTATTGACACCACAAACCCCGACAGACACGAATTTATATACAGTAAATATATGATAATTATATATATATAGATATATCTACCTGTTTGGGAATGATAATCCTCATTGTTTTTGTGCATCTTGAGCGAACTTTAAACCATGAATGCAACTGGCAATCCCATCCCTGCTACTCCAAGCCCCCCGTATTCCGTGTGCCAAGAGATGCCCAGAGATAGTCTAACTGGATCACTGATGGTATATACATATATATTTTTCCGGATTATATGGTGTTCGTAATATCAATAGAATTACATCACTGATATATGGAAATAGATATGTATGGATCAGTGATATATATATATTTCACTTGTGGATATAGATTGTGTTCGTAATTTCTTGATTTTTCATGGTTTTGGCAGGTACCGGGGCGAGGCGCCATCCGCGAAGACTGAGATTCGAAGGGTTCGTTAAATCGTGGGGATACATTTGTGGCTAACTCTAGTGGAAAATACCAGGGAAATGACGAACAACGCTTGTATAAAAATTGGAGTCAGCTAACCAAAAAAGGGGATCTAGCCCCAATTCGTGGTGATGCTGATGTGATTCGAGGGGGAACATGATGGGCCATGCCGCGAGATGCCATGGGGTATCCCTGTTTTGGACAAACTCGCAGGAAACTTAGTATGTTGGGGGAACCAGCCAAAATGGCTTTACGTATCCATAGATCTGATTGTCTTTTTGTAGATTATCCAGATTGAAGAAACAGCGGTTCCGCAGAGGTCTTACTTAGAGTATAGAACAACCGTTCAATCTGGTTTCGATGAAGCAATGCAGCACAGCATCTGGGAATATGCTAATGGGTTCATTTCCAGAACGTATGTGTCCTTGCTCCATGATGCAACTCCTAAAATAAGAGTTGGCACTGAGGGTGTCTGGAGAGGTACAGTTCTCATTGTTCTCATCTCGTGGTTTCAATGACTTTTTGTATGGGTGTGTTTAGCAAGATACACCATACAATGCACATTTTCACATTTTGATGGAAACATGATGATAAAACATTGATAAACCAGTTGAATTGGGGATGCTCCCATGTTCATCCATTTTTGGACAAACCCATATTCGCTCTATTTGGGACGATGATTTGCAATGACTAAGGTCATTCAGGGGTTGGAAACCACCAGTCATCACTTGCCACCCTTCAGCAGGTGCATGACTTTACGACTGCGTCCAGAACCCAGACTCGTCAGCAGAGAAACATGGCCATTATCTTGAAACCAGGGATGGCGCCCAATATGTCTATCCTTCACTGACCTCAGGTGCATTTTTTTCATTTTTTTGCCAGATGGATATCTTGGTCAAACAAAAACGAAGGCTGCTCCCCAAAGGTTTGCCCTATACTGTAAACTAATAAGATAGATGTGGAAAATCGGCCATTTGTAGATCACTTTCCTAGGGAACCCCCTGATTTTCCACATCTAGGTCAGTTCACAGTATATGTTGGGCAGCTTAGATCCTACTCAATCCATTCCCCCCCGGGAATCTGTGGATAGCGGGAGCCAAGGCAGCAAAGTTTCCAGCGTATCGCAGCATCCCTGGGGGCGGAGGCGTTTGTTTTTTGTGCGGATCGCACGGGGGAGCTGTTTGGAGCCATCAATAGTAAGACATCCAAGGAATCAAATGCGTGGAAATGCGTTTGTAAATAGATGTAATAGATGTAAATAGGATGGTTTAATGGTTTACTGATGAAATGACTAATATACTAAAATATACGAAAATCAGTAAAAATCATAGAATTCATCTCTGTCTCTTTATGTACAGATATAATACGTACATAATTCGGTGGGAACCCAAGACTTGAAAACTTCAAGATGCGCATGTGGATATATGGGCCAGAGAAGCAGAACCCTAGACTAGGGAAGGACTTGCTACTAGAAACGCATGGCATATTTGGTTCAAAGGGCCTCAATCTTTACCCGACCTCAGATACGATGAATTGCCGGCATGAATTGACTTGGATCGACTTGGATCGCCACCTCACATGGTCTATCGCGGCCTGAATAAAGCTGCGATTCTTGCTCCACCTCCGGGCTTGGAGGTCACTTCGCTTTGTTTACAAAGTCAAGTGTAGTTGGGATCCAGTTCAAAACGTCAGGATTTTGAGCACATGTCCATCTAACTTCCAGTTTTTGCATATTTTTCCATATTTTTCCCCATTTTCAAGGATGTAAACCGTGCAACCCCCCACTATTGGAGGGTCTTCGTCAAACATCCCCAGCAATAGGACTTGGACGCCATCATCCCTCCGTGTTTGGAGGCACGGCCCATGGAAGCCTGTGGGGATGTCGTAAGCCAACCATGGCCTGGGCTTTGAAACTGAGCAAAGTCAAGTACTTATTGAGTGTAAAAGTCATTTCGAAAAATAGGTATGTATTGAAATTGTTATGAGCAACACTGTACTAGCAGTAACAATAATGTTAGCAGTGATGGTGGTGATGGTGGTGATGATGATGATGATGATGATGATGATATCCACACATACATACATAGTGTAGTACCATCGTTGGTCTGAGTCTTCGACCAGTATGAAAAGTGCTGTAGTTCTCAGTCGTCACAGATGAGCTGTTCGACCGCGGCAGGGCAGCTCCAGGTGTGAAAAACCCGGATAGGATTTTGACCTAATTATAATCAAAAGCATCATTTAACTATAGGGATCATTCTCCAGATGTTTTGTATGGATCACAATATATACTAATATCCAATGTTATACTCTAACAATATACATACAATAGAATCACTACCAGTTACCCATGAAACCTATCATAATATCCTCAGTTTTCCCTTGTAAATCTCCATCTTTTGGTCGGATTCTATCACTAGTGATGTGCTTGGCCCTGGCGTCCGATCCCGTAGGTCTTGGAGATGGGGAACCGCTACATTCGCAACGACACCCTGCTGGGACCCTGAAGCCATGGGTGATCGTATCAAAAGGTCCATTTCAGAAGTAGGAAATGGGATGGACTACCAGGATGGAACTGGAAATGACTGATTTCACCACATTTGACCACCACAATTAGGACATATTAGGACCCGACTTCGACTCACACCTTTGATTCCTGGAACTGATGGGTTCTACGCAGCCATCCGTTGGGATCTTGAAGCCCATTTCCCAGGCTCTGTGTGTTGCACGTCTCCATGGGGTGCATGACCCCTGATGCCCGGAGCCCTGTCAGGGATGACCGACCATTAGTTGCTGCTTACAGATGACAGCCAGTATGAAGAGCATGTTTGGAATACCAAGAGGGTGATCATGATACCATAGGGGATTGTAGATGAATTGTCAGTCGGTCCAGCAACTATATTCAAATGTCGGGCTATGTTTGCACACCCGTTTACAAGCTAATGCCCCCACGTACTTGCCTTTCTCGGTTGGTGATATCTACTGATCCATTGTTACCTTTTGGTAAGAGGTGCTTTGAAAAAAGGGACAGCCAACCATGATTCACTTGAGAAAGATGACTACAGTATGCTACAGTAAACTACCACACCCCACGATTGGGGTTTTCAGAATCAGCCACCAGACAACCTAACCGGTCACCCTGACATACTTTGACTTGAGCTGGAGACAGGCTTCCAGTTGATATGTTGATATGGCAATGGATCAAAATATCTTAAACTTATTCAAAAAAAAGACGATCAGTCCCCACCAAAATGCATGCTTTTAGGCCTGGTCCAACACGCTGCGAGGCGCCTTTGAAAGACCTGGGTTTGGCCATGCGTCGCCATGCTGCCCTCTTGGTGCGATGCTCAGTCAGTGTAAATGAAGAGTGATATACCCACTGGTCCAGTACCTTACTGCAGTATGATATTGCAGAGTATTCAGACGTATTCAATGTATTCTTACGTTAAGAATAATTAGATTACTTAAAGCAGTCGTCGATTTTGGGGCCCTTTTTCAAGATCTTGAAAGCCTTGACTATTGTTCACCCATTTGTTGGGGTCACCGAGCTATCAACTGCTGGATTTTTGGGCCCTGGCAGCCGCATCGGTCCAAGAACGACAAAAGCCCACTGCAGTGGCCCCGCCGTCCGTTGCGCGGCCTGCTTATTACTGCTAGTTTTCGTGGCTTGGCCAAAAAGTATGGACTTGGTATGAGCAGTGGTCAAAGTTGAGTTCGACATCATGGCAGGTTTTGTCAAAATCATTTGGAAAGTACGGCTCGTTTTGAAGATGGAGCGGAGCCCGAACCTGACAAGCTTCGTCCACGGTGCATGCTCTGAAATTGACTAAGCACTTGTTGTATGATGGTGAAATGTGGTCAATAAAACATTATTGGATGAATGGTGTATGGTCACATGTTGGTCACCAACATCTGCACTGTCCTGGGCCTCAAATTTTCATTTTCAGTAAAAGTTCTTCTCTTCCACAGCTGTAAAGGATGGAATTGCAAAGGACGCCTACTGGAATTGTATTCAAAAGCACGAATTAGTTGATGGATGTGGATCGCTCAAGATAGCTCAAGACTACCTTGGACACGCCATCCGAAATGGATGTTAAGAAAAATCACCAGCTGCATCTCCATGGCTGACGAGGGTATCCCATGGATCTTTCCGAATTCAAGAGGGATATGACCAGCTATAGATAGACATCACATAGGATTGAATATGATTACTGTAATATATGATTATTAGATGTTATTAAGCCATGTATATGAGTAAGTATACAACCAGCCATACCTACCCCAGTCAGAAGATAATCATTGTTTATTTATATCACTTGCTCAGAATATCATAGTTATAAGTTATTATTAATCAAACATGGCAAGCTGGGAAATGTTCAATTTATAGATGATTTCTCCATTAAAACTTTGACTACTGGAGGACTGAATCTTGTGATTACTGATATCACTGATTGGATGTGCACCTCCCTAGATGTGCCCGTTGAGGACATGGTGAAGGTGACCGTGGGCAAGGCCGAAGACCCTTGGTGCGAGATCGAGCTCACTGAGGAAGACGTGGAGGAGTCCGTGGAGTCCGACACGGGGTGGTTGTGGAAGGTATAGGATTTATTGATATCTATTGGATCTATGGGAAATGGCTCATTAACATTCATAGAACTAGTTTGGAATCGAACATTTGCATGGTAAGTATTCCACCATATTCGTTCTGAAGCCATATTCTACCTACTAGTTGCTTGTTGTATTGGGTCACATTCACTGAGTCTCTATTGATTATCCGCAGTGAATTCGATGGACAGCACATAGTGTCTCCCCCCTGGTTTTTGAAGGTCATGCGTCCCAGCAAATTTAGTGAAATGACCAGTCAATGCTTGAAAGTTCAAATGGTCGAATTTTCGAATGCCATTTCATATCAAGTTTCA
The DNA here is from genome assembly GCA_003297045.1 of Symbiodinium sp. clade C Y103. Classification (NCBI taxonomy): domain Eukaryota; class Dinophyceae; order Suessiales; family Symbiodiniaceae; genus Cladocopium; species Cladocopium sp. clade C. Next base: position 77,967 of record BGPT01001582.1, read on the forward strand.
AAAATTTGACTTTTTTCTGCCTTTTTTTGTTGGTAAATGTTTGACTCCATACCGACCTGCATCAGACCCCACGGAAGATGCATGGAATTCTGGAGGATTGGAAGAAGGGTGTGGATATCACCGAGGAGAAGTTCAAAGAGGCTGGAGGCTTAGCCATTGGAGGATGGATGATGGATCACTGGGATGGGATGGAATTGGATCGAATATCATCCATCCTCCTGGTGATGGTCTTGGTTCGTTGAGATTTCACCTTGTTGATGAGCCAACCCATCTGATTACGGGCCTTGAAATGGAATCCCACAACGCGGTTGCCAGTGTGGCCCGGGTAAAAGCGGTCCAGTTGGCTATTGGCTTTTGTGGTAATGTTTGCATGCTTAACAGTTCCATCGACATATCTCGCATGTGTAACAAGTTGATCAAGTTGAGACCAACAAAACCTGTGCAACATTGTTTAGTTTATGCGTGTTTGTGAATTCGCTCAACAAAATTCAAGCTCAACGGGTCAAGACCTTTTGGGTCCATTCTTCATCAGCTTGACATTTGAAATGACTGCAAACCCAATGCTTGCCCTCTTCATGATATTTACTTTTATTAACCAAACAGCTGAAGGCTCTTTTAACATCATCCAGGTTTCACATGAATCATCTGGATCCAGAATCTAGACAAGACAATTGCTGTTGACAGATATAGATGAACCATAGATGGAATATAGACTAATATAATCCAATATAGATAGATCAATATCAGGTTGTTTTCCCTTTTTCAGGGCTGCAGTCCCATCCTGCAGCCGGATCCTCAAGGGGATTGATCATTGATGAGGTCATTCAGCTGCCACCCATCACCCTGGAGAACTGCCACGAACGCGAGGATGGCGACCTGCAGTACCTTGAAGCCATGGCGGGATTGACCACTGCTCAAAAATGTTGGGTAGAGTACCAGTAGTACCAGTTGGCCCACGAAATCAGTAACGAGAGTTCATGTTGCATATTTAGATATGATTCGTACTCGTACATTTGAATATGAACAAAAACAGGGAAGTTGATGATTCTGAGCCATACCCAACTGTAAAGGAAGTTATTTGGGAGGGATTGCATTGTAAATTATGGGGGCAGAATTGCATAGAGATCTTGAACTATACTATAGATCATTTGGATGGTGAAAAACGCATCTTGAGATGTTTTTGCGAGATTCAAACATAGGTCATGGGACTGTATGTTTTAAATGTTGTGGTTTTCTTGATGCGCATGTTTATGTTTTGCGGTTCGTTTCATCTTCAAAGCAATAGCAATCAGTATGTAACAACACCACAGTCCCAGTGATTGCCACAGTAGCTGGAAGCTGTAGGAACGTTTATGCTTGCAAAAGCCTTCAACATGTATATTAATATTCACACAATGTTTTAACATGTTTTAACATGTTTTAACATGTTTTAACATGTTTTAACCAAAACTACACAGAAAGAGGTCAACATACATGGTAATATATATATAATTATGTATACATACATGTGTATATATATATATATTATACATATTGCATTCCAATATTGTCACAGATTTTCTACTCCATATGTCTGTATCTTTTGCTTCAGCTATTGCATCCCCAAAAAGTCTCATCCGAGGTGGGATGAGATTACCTTTGAAGAGGAGGTCAATGGAAAGTATTGGTCCGGGCACTTGACTGGGCGACCTATGGTGACCTGATGATTCAACGACCGGATCCAACCGGTGATTTTTTGGGAGGGACGAGCATGGACGGTTGAACCGTTTGAATGATTGCGAATGGTGTTTTCCTTGGAGTGATTCTGTAACGAACTGACGTCAAACAAACCATTCCAGTGCCAACAACCATCAATGACCTAGCAACCTTTAGCAACTCTTTTTGGCTCTTTTCCTGGGGACTTCATGATAGTCTAGCGACATCTGATTTGTGTCTGTGCGGTCCAAGTTAAAGAACACCATTCATTCGAATCACATCGAAGTGAATCGAATCGAGAAGATTCTTCTACGTGGTGGTTTTGAAATGGATCCAAACCGCTCCAAATATGGTTGACTGAGTACGTTTTTCTTTTTTTACACGCCTGTTTGGTAACCTGGTCCCCATTCCCATTGATAGCCTGATAGGTTTCTTGGGGGTTGAAAACACCACCAGGCACGCAGTCATCATGGCCTTGCACCGGATTCGGGAGGATTTTGTGAAGAAGCAGTGCCTTGTCGATTCAATCGCTGTCGAACATGGCTGGCTCCGGTTGCATCAAAGAGATGCAAGATGCTTATGGAGACTAGCACTAGCGAGAAACTGGAAAGTGATAGGAATTGCTAGGATAAACTGGAGTACGAAGCCGTGCAACTGGGGGATGATGAGGAGATACCCGAGCATCAATTTGCAAAGATAAAAGACCATGCATCCAGCCTGGCATTTTTCGAGTTGTGCAAAGCTTTGTACGTCTTGGTACTGCAACTGCTCCACTGTTTGAACATGATTGAAAAATAGGGCCAGAGGCCCTGTTCGCAGGATGCATGGATGCATATGGATGCATATCCATCCTCATCTCAGACATTTCAGGGTCGAATATTGTCCAAAAGCAATATACTGATATACTGTAGTGTAGGAAGACTTAGGATGGGGAAGGCTGACAGTTGCCAATACAACAGCCTGAGGCGCAAGATGAAGCATCTCGACTGGTACATGACCATGAAAAAGACCAGTGACAAGAGGAATGCCAAGTACTACGCTGCTCGGCCAAGATGGGCTGATACGGAATCAAGAACTGGTTGCGCTTGTGCATGTCGATAATGTCAACCCAGGATTCATAATTCCCTAGGTTTGTTGATAGGGGGGTTACAAGTTTCTGGCATAATACTGTAATTATGTTGGGGTTGCTAACGGTCAGGATTTATGAATCCGGTTGACATTGCGATCTGATTTTGTCCCAATTTCACTGACCATCTCAGTAGATGCTGCCGTTTGCACTGAGGTTTGAGCAGCTACCAGGTCACGGGGGGAAGCTTGCCTGGGAAGTATGTGCAGAATTGCCACATACAGTAGTACATCTCAAGGATTGTAAATCATCAATCCAGTTTCATCATGGTTGATGTGGTAAACCCAATGCCATAAACCTGCTGGATACCCTCCAGTAAACCTTTAAATAGCTATGGAATGCATGGGTTTCCCTTAGAAACGATCTACAAATTGTGGATTTCACTTCCATTTTGTAGATGATTTTCCAAGTAAACGGTCATTTTTAGTGGATTTCCCATATCCCTTTTTTTGGAGACACCCAGCCTGCTTTGCCCCAAAGCCAAAATTTCTGGAGGACGCGACATGGGCTGAGGGCCACAGTGAGAGTGGCGAAGAGTGCCTGCGCTGTTGTGTGCACCGATGGCATCACTTGACAGGATCCAGAGATTTAACTAGCCAAAACAGGGATGTAACCAGCAAACATGGGCAGATAACATGCTCTAATCACGACAGAAATAGGGATAAACATCATGTAATGGAGGTATTTTTTAAGGACGGGTCAGTACCTTGATAACCAAGGGGGGATGACGATAAAGGGCTCCACCAGCCTGAAAAGTCCATTTGCTTGGGGCCTACCTTCCAAAAACTCTTTTAACAATAGGAAACTTATGACACGCCACGGGATTTCAGTCTTTTTTCTCCAACATTGTTAGACAATCCCGCACCCTTTCAATAGCGGTGATTTTGAAACAAAGGAAAACAGAACATCTACGGGTAAAGCGCCACTATATAACTTAGATGCAAGGCAAGTTTCAAACAAACAATGGACACAACTTGCCGAGCATACAACAGTGTGCCGCTTCTGCGACGTATTTCTCACTGGCCAAGTGCATCAAATCAAAGATTTCAGCATGTGTTAGTGGAACTTCAATGCATGAAAGCTGATCTATGCAACCCTTGGCACGTTTCAGGCTCTTCTGACAAATCAATGTGTTATGGGACCCATAAGAATGTGGTTTCTTCGAGCAAAAGCAAACGACAGAGGTCATTGTTCTCTTCCGATGCGTGGTGCTCTTTGCCTGTCACAACATCTGAATATAAGCTTCCAGACTAAATGGCACGCGCGCACGCAGCAAAATGTGCAGGACGGACCAGACCTGTTCATGAGGGGTGCTGTAGACATTTGGATGACGCAGTAGAAACGTGATTGGAGAGCCTTCAAACCAGGTTTTTTTTTGCAATTTGCTGGTTGGGCCATCAACTTGTCCAACCTGAATGGAAGTGAGATTTGGGCCTCGTTTCAATCGCCAAGAGTTTACGTAGAGGGACCCAACTGACAGGGCCTGGGTCAGGTCTCAGGACCCTTCGAGTCACAAACCTTGCAGGGTTTGACGGTTTGAGTTGTCTTCCGCTTTGGGGTAACACTATGGCTGACTCAGATTGAATGACTGTGAATGACTGTGAGGGTAAATTCTGTTTGCAAAAGCCACCACGAAGCAGATGAGCATCAACAACAGGATGTTGGTTTGAACATGTTTGAACTGAGTGGTGCTTTCGTTGTTATTCCATCTAACCATCTGAATGGATATTTCTCTAACGAAAGAACATCTTTTCCGGTGGCTTGGTTTACCACAATCCAAATGAGCTGTCAAAACGGGTGCGCCATGTTTCCCTTCCTCAATCCTGATGATTGTTGACTAGATACAGCATATTTTTGATTATATACCAATTTTGTGACACCACCCATTCACTTTACTCACTTGGATCAGCCTGTTTGATCTGAGGCCAAGCACGAAGCGATGCCGGTGTTGGTGGGGAAGCCCAGCAATTTATGGTTGTTCCCAAGACTCAATGGGAAAAAAAACCTGATAAGAAACATGGTTGCTTCCAAAAAATCTACTTTCTTAGGGGGTAAAACTAGGTAAGTTGTGACTTGGCCAATTCCTCCCCCATTGTGGCAATCATTTATTATGGTTTGGAGCAGGGGTATTGTAGCCTACTTTCAGACAACCCCCGAATGGCCATCGCTGGTCACCGAACCACCAGCCATCCGGTTCTGCCGGGCCATGCGGCACAAGAACAACCGGAGTCGATGGTTTGGACATCGTTTAATCTTTGTTTTCTCTTCTGGGTAACGAACTTCAAAGGGGAGAAACCATCTAAATCTAAATCTATTGCTCTTTCCGTGTTCTTTTTGGCTGGGATGTCTCGGGTTTAAACCTGGCTGGGCCAATCCTGCATTTTCTGCATGCTCTGTGACTGTCGAGAGTTGCTGATCTCAGGTCAGAGCTTTGGATAATCTCCTGGGAACAGAGGATCTGCGCGAGGAGGTGCTGATCCTGGACACCAAGTTGCTCAATAGGAATGGCACTGCTTCAGGGCTCATAGAAAGGATATGAATGGATCAAAACTGCGACAGCATCAGGAACTATTCCAACCATATAGGAACAGTACCAACTATGTTGTTTGTTGCACGTGTCACGTGACCAACAGAGTTTCCTGACCAGCATGGTTCACTGTGATTCTTCCTGGCACATCTCTTTCCGCCCCGGCCGGGGAAATCCGAGAACGGCTTCGACAGGATGGAATCTACGAGCGGGAGTTCCGCTTGATATTGAACATCATCTATCTGCAGCTTCTCTTCACTGCTCTGGCCCCGGTGGCGTTTTTCAGACGTTGAACAGACAGGATTCGCCGCGTTCTGGAACTTTGAATTGCAAGAGCTTTAGAAACTTTAGATTGTCTTCCCTGCTCAGTTCCTACTAATCACTAGTGAATGCTAGGTGGTTTAATCCCAGTCAACTGACTTGTGGATACTTATGAGTCAATATGTCCCCATCCCTCTCCATTGTATCTGTTGCGGGCCCATAGAATTGTACTGAAAACATGGGGGCTCCAACTCCATCGTGAGCCCTGCCGCCCGAGGAAGATGACCGGGAGGTGATCAAGTTTCTAGAGCAAGGTTGGAGGGTTTCCAGAGGATGGGGGAATTCGCTTGGCCTTGGTGAATGTTCAGCATTAGAGGACGACAGGTATCTATAACATCTGTAACGCATCCCAGTAAAAACATGAAAACCATTGAAAACCTACTGTAGGATACGGCCCGGTAGGTCTTGTTTGATACAAAAATCAAAGGTGTTTGCCTTTGTTGGACCTACTTGGTGTCCAACAAAACAGGCTGACTCGTAGCCAGGCTGCGGTCGCATGGGAGCATCTCTGTGCAGCTTGCTCTTCGAAGTGGGGCACCCGGCAGAGTGCCAGGGACAGCGTGCGGTGCCATGCGCATGGCATTGGAGATATGAAAATGGGATGGTGACGCCCTCACTATCCCTCACTGCTATTTTTTCAAACTAAAACAATTATGATTGTAGACATACTGTTATCAATAGATCCCGTATTATGACAGAAAATGACAGCTAGAAAATGATATTAATAGAATATATATATATATAGTATATATATATACATAGATATTATCCAGACGGAAATAGGGAAATAGCTTCAATTTCTTGAGAAGGCAAAGGTGACCGGTTTTGCAGCCTTGCACTGTGCTGGTCCGGTGGCCTGGCCAGGCAGCTATGAATTGCTTGGACACCGACAGGATTTTGCCCATCAAAAAGGCCGGCCTCAGCGCTGGGCGGGAATGTGGACGACCAGTCCTGGAAGTCTTGGAGAGTGCGTTTTGAAAAGCAGTTGTTAATTCTACCGCCTTTGAAATCTAACTCTAAAGTTGAGATCTTGAGACCCTTGGTATGAACCTGTTTCAGACTTTGGATGCTTCGGGATTCAATTTAGAGCCCTTCCATTCTTGTAGGAAGAGCCTTCTGGTTTCCCACCCTTGGAACGCTGTGTAGGTCATTCTTCTCTTTCTGCGGCTCTTGCAGCGGTTGCTGGTGATTCCTGACAAGGCGTCCAGTGTTGGGCTCCGAAGGTAGAGATGGGCAAATATTGGGCTTATGGATGAGTATGTAGGCCGGGCCCGTGATTGGAAGGAAATTGCAATGTGGCGCTAGTGCAAAAGACTCCGGGCTACCAGCGTGCAGATCCCTCTCCAGCCTTGCCAGGCATTATCAGGCTGTTTCTCCAAAAATTCATGTATTCCTGTGACAGTGATCACATTTGTCGCTTACTATCCAGACTATTCATGATATTCAATGAATTTCTGTGGGAACTGCACCATATTGCACCATGCATTCCAGTGAAATCCCTCCAGTGGTCATCCGGTCTGTTGCGGGGGTTGGGCTTGGTGGGCCCGACATGGCCAGACGGTGCAGGTGCTTTATCCCCTCTTGGAGCCCAGACCAGGCTCCGGTGCGGCGGCTTGCAGAGGTGATGTTTCCATGGTTGCCATCTGGTAATGAAACATGGCTAGAAGACTCCCTATAAATGGAGGATTGAATGGGAAAATACATCTACACATTGGAGATTTTCCAATTGCCATGTTTGATTACTTCAGGGGAACTAGGCGGGGTACCTCTTGGTCCCGCAGAAAATGCGAATCTGCTACGAAATTGTGGTACTCCCCAATGGGGAAGGACACCCGAAGTTCGGACACACCCAAATGAAAAGAAAAAATGCCAGATTCTGACGTGAGTGATCATACATAAGAGAAGGTCACCTATGACCGGCATCCGGCATTCTGCCTTCTTACAATGCTTACCAAGTTGGAGCTTCGGGATTTTGCAACACCCTCTGAGTTCAACGGTTGACGGGTTCCGTTTTTATAATCCTTTGGGCACCGCGGCAGAATCACTTTTGGGCCACTACCACGTCTGTTGCTCAAGATATCCCAAGATATCCCAAGATCCAAACCTCCCTGGAGGATTTGGTGACATGATGTGACATGCAATTTCACCTCTTTGCATATCTTCGTTGATGGTTTCATGTTGGGATGATATGGGTCCAATTACTGGAACTCAGGCATGCCTGGACCCTTGAGATGTGATAATCTTCAAGGTCCACCCGGCGATGCTCTTGAGGCGACACCATTTCCTTCCAACGTGTGGGAACTTAGCGACTGAAAGCTGCTGGTGACATTGTGACATGGGAAGGACCTCAAGTTATTCACAATCATGATCTATTTTTAATAATTGCTCTCATGGATATTGATATATTGAATATACATGAATATACTAGCTTGGGACTTTGGGCCAAAGCAGATTGTTCAAGCCTTAAAGAGACTTGAAGAGGGCATGTTGAGCTTGCAAGGGCGTAGATTTGGTTCTCCTGGTACTCGTACATGATTTCTGGTCTCGTAATTGCGAGGTATTTTGGACCTGTTGGTCCTTCTTATATCCGAAAGCCAGCCTGCTCCAAACAGAGCTTGTCTCCCAGCATCGAATGAAGAACCTTCCAGGACAGTTGCCTGGATGATGTAATGTAATCATGTAAACTAACCAAATCAGGTACTGTAGGTGCTGCATCAGCTGAGATTCAGTGACTTTAGGACTTGTAGCCTTGAGCCCCCCTTCAATACTTAAATGGACAATCCATTTAAACAGAGGGCAGACCGCATACATCCACTCAGTACTTCAGGGATCATCCATTTTGTCTCGATCTTTTTGGTCCAAGTAGGATAGTTACACATAGTTTCACCCTCTTCGGCTGTCAGCAGCAGCAAGGCCCACGCGTGATGGATTTCCAAGCCTTCACATCTCTACACTCCCATCAGAGGCCTGGAAAACACCTTGGGAGTGGATTCAGTGGGATGATTTCAGGGAAAATCTGCAGGAAACCATGAGTTTTCCCATGGGGCTTGGCCTCGCCATGGTCCATGTGGGAGCATGAGTACCAAACATGGGACAATTTCCTATAGTAAAAACGGCCAATTTCTGCAGTCCCGGGGGTATTCAGTTTTGGCCCATAATCACTAAATAAATCCAATTTGTGATCCCTTTATGAAATGACCCCGTCATAATCCCCAAACTCTCCCAAGATGACCATAGATCCGTGGCACCTTCTCCAGGCAAATTCGTGCCAAGTACAGCGGCAGTGCTCGAGCTCAAGCAGCTGCAAAGAATTGATTGATCACAGAACATATGAAGTTCAAGGGATTTTACATGATTTTACATGATTTTACTATGTTTTTATTGTAGGTGATCCATATCTGGAATGGTGCTTGTCTAAAGATCTGCATTGTTGCAGTTGACTGCTCATGAACGCTTATTTCAGAGAGCAAGAGCTGCAGTCCTCGGTTTGCCGCCTTTGAATGCTTCCGCCCATCTCTGTATATGATGCGTCCTTAAAAAGAAGATGCCCATGAACTAAAAGCATCTAAAAGCCACAAGACTGAGGGTTTGGTTGAGTAAGTTTGGTAATTAAGCTCAATATGGACAAACCATGACAAACCATTCTTGGGGTATACCCCGCACCTTTCAACTTCATCGCGTTAGCAGGTGGCTATCCTGCTGCAGTGGAGGAAGGGCTACGTTTAGCTGAACAATATGAGGACGCAGAGCACCGCCATGGCTGATGGGTACTGTACCCTTTGAATATTGGGAACTATCATCAATTTAATGGATTGCATGTAAATACGCACTTGATACAGCAGTTCAAAAAGAAGAGATTCGATAGTTTTTCCAGGGTGGCGTGGATTATACATTTCCCCATAATCCCCAGGTTTCCAGCCACTTTTCCAGGACGAATTCCTGGCCAGCTATTCGTGGGGCTTCCCTGGTGATCTGTGGTGGACATGGTGGAGGGGTGGCTGTGGAATTGGTTACAACTAGGGCTAACTAGGGAGTTCAGCACTTCCAGCAAACAACGGGGATTTAACTGACAAACATGTGGATTTAGTCATCAAAAGATGGAGGCGAACCAACTGACATGTGGATTAAACTTACCAAAATGAGGACTTATCCAGCAAGCATGGGGGATTGAAGCGCCAGGAATGGGTTGAAGCTAGGAAAATCGGCAGTTTAAACGAGAAACAATGGGATTCATCCCCTCGGGTGGCAAGTGCATTCCAGTGCATCATGTTCACTGCCTGGAGTTGGAAGAGTGTCTCATACCTGACGTGGGTCGGACAATTTTGGGGGCAAACCATCCAGGGGTGATGCGTTAATATTCCGTCAACTGTCATTTTCCCAAACGTTAATATTGGCTAATCAATCATACCTGGAAAGCGTAGTGCCCATTGTATTGGGCACTTTCCAAAGTGCCCATAATTTTGGTCACTGGAAAGTGTACCAGGTATATCTTTTCACAAACTTCACCAACCATTTTGGGGTATCCCATCCCCTGTTTTTCTCATCCATGACGACTCACGCCCAGGTTTCACCCCAGCGAGTTGGACTTCATGAGGGACTCGGAGGTCTTGAAGGATGCCTTCCTCAGATACGAGGTGCGCCCGACACCAACGGAGTGACGCGTTTTTTGGATGGCGATTTGGGTGAGACGAATTATAGCCATCCCCAAATTAGCAATGTTTGTTTTGGGGCGGGATGGCTTTATTTTTTGTCGTTGAAAGTTTCTGGGTTCGGTCAAACTTAATTATCACCATGCCAAAAAGGATGATTTAATAAGTAATGCTTTAACGATCTTGAATGTGTACCAAAAACGATATGTTTTGCCGGTCCGTTGGCACTCTAGTTTTGACCAGAGTCATTTTATATCATTTATTTGGACGCTCAAATAGCAGGGAGGGCTGGATGCTCAGCTTCATCCCAATAAACCAATTGTGAGACGTTTGTCCACCAATATCCATATTATTGTGCTATATCATATCATATCATATAACGTCGTATAACATATATTGAAGTTATGGTTCACTCTTATTCATATAAGACTTATTTATTGTTCATATGGATATCCATAAACTGATGAACACATATTATCACCATACAATATCCATCCGCTTCCGGGTGATGAACTGCGCTGCCATCACAGTCAGGAGCTACGTGTGCTGTCGGGAAGCAGTTCCCGCGGTGGGCGGTGAGGGGGCCGAGATCTGAGGGGCGCGGTTAAAACGCAGGAGTTCTATAGGGATAACTAACGAGAAAATCTATAGCAAATCATGGGATCATACACCAATAAGCAGGAAGCACCACATTAAATGCAAGGCTTTCTCCAATGTTGGGTACTAATTATTCGGAATATTTACGAGATATCGATGGCCAGAAACAATAATGATCACTTTGGCCCGATGGGCCCAACGCAGCCATGACATCTCCACAGGTCCATCATCCGCCACTGCCTTCAGGTTGTTGTCTCGGAAGACGCGGAAGGCTCTGCGCCAGGAGTTGTGCCTCGGCTGCCACGTCACTCCAATGATGATTACGATTCGGAATAGCTATCCCCAAACAGCCGAACGTTTCACATTTACCCAGTGACTTGTATAAGTTTAACCATCAATATTGGCTATATTGCTATAGATACCAGTGTATAGCTTTATCATTGCTATTGAAGAAGGGCTCAGGGCAAGAAATTGGCCGTTTCCCCAATATCCTCCTTGCTGTTTGGGTACGGGTCACACAACCTTTGATGGCAGAGGAGGCGTTTCCCATCTGACTTGGTCAGGGTGTGAACAGTTCCTGGAGAACCTTCTTGTAGATTTGTAGATTCTACTTTACTGGCAATTTTCAGAACCTATCTAGAATCATTTAAACACATCACAACCCTTCTGATTCATCAACATTCCCCTGCAGATTTTTGCCCCCAAAAAATGTGGTCACGTGGTCACGAGATCCGTCCTCGAGGAATGTCACGGACATCCATCGGCTGGCGGCTGCCACGGCTCCTTGCCGGCAATCGAAGCTGGCAATGCAAAGTTGAAATGCCAATTTTGGAGATGATCATGACATATCACGATCATGTTGCACTGTTGACTTGGAGGTTGTACCATTCCTATGTGAGGTTTGTGGAAGGGAAGTTTTTATAGTATACATTATACATTTGGAATTTGCCATCTGAGAAACTTCAGAGTTGAGATGCTGTATGGCCGGATGTGGCTAAGTGGGTCTTAAAGGGCTGTGCTGCTGGACTGGAAGAAGTCCTGGAAACATCTTTTGATTTTGTTTCTTTTCTTATGACCCATGACAAGTTTTGAAGCAGAGTAGAGAGAAACATATGCAAACATTTCATTGCTTTGCCATTGACGCTCCACTTATCCATTCCCCAACAATGCCTCACAAAAAACATTGGTCTTGAGGATCGCACAATGTCACTACCCAACTATGTACCCCAATCAAATCAATGCCTTGGAATTTAGGAAGAAGAGAGTGCTGAGTCTTGCTTCCGTGCTGTGCATTCCCTCTAGTCCTGCTAGCAAGATATCTGAGGAGAATGTCACCCAGAGGTGAAAGAGACATATCAGTAGTTTTGATTGATGATTTTGGATCCAGGTGGCGATGAAATCACTTTCAGTTTCAGCTGGGGCATCCCGAGGATTCCAAGGGGAAAAACCAATGAGTTGAGACTGAGGCGTCTTCGTACCCATCTGCAGGCGAGCGGAAATGTGAAACGCGCCAGACTCTTGCGCACATAGTCCCCACAACGGCTGGATTCAAAACTGGCTGCAGATTGAACAGTGAGTATGCATCTCAGAATTGTCCACATCCAATGGCTTCAAGGCTGAAAAAACTTAACCTTGTCTGACCTTTCAGGATCCCCAAGAAATCAAACAAACGGTCCACCCCTCAGTGCCGACGCCAGGAGTTGATGCAGGATCCGCCTCCACATCGAGGGAATCCAGCGGCAGAACTCAGTTGAGCAATGCCCATCAAACATCAGCAACTAACAATCAACCATTGACCATTCACCATGAATCAGCCAGATTCTTTCATATCATCAAGCATCAACCATGTATAGCCTGTATAGCTGTATAATCATACATCATCCCCATTATCTCTATATTCCATCAGTGTTTTTGGTTGATATCCTCCATATGATCCGGAAATTCCACAGGAAAGCACCGTGACGTGACCCAGGCCTGTCAAGCTCGATTCGATCTCAAGCGTCCGTTGGCTCCGCGGTGACTGAGGCGGGCGACCTGGGTCGATGACATCGATGACCGATCATTTACTGGGAGATGATGTGGACTTATGAATAGTGGATATATATATATATATAATATATATATATAATATATAAATATAATATTATATATATATATAATATATATCCCATTTGAATATGCACATGGGTACAATGGGAATATACTGAGATATATTAACTATACCATTTCAATATAGACAGAATGGAAATCTACTGGAATAGACAGTAGACATAGAGATACAACCAACTACTACCGTAGATGCTTCTCCAATATAGGTTTTGCCTGAAAACGAGCTGCACACCCAAGTGGCTAGGCTATTTTCATGAAAACTGATGATTGATCATGGCATTTTGGGGTGCCCTATTTTCAGACAAAGCCATATATGACATGATATCACCATATATCACCATTTTTGGTGTGATATATCACCATGATAAGTGGGCAAGATTACAATCCTCAAGCGTTCACTTGGATCACTCCCATATAGGGACTACAGTGAGACCAGTCAGCAGCAACGCTGTGGTCGTGATGTTTTTCTCACTACAGCAATGCATGAACCAGTACTCATGCCATGATTAGATTACTCATGTATGACAGGGGGCTGGGACAGTGGGCTGGCCTCACAGAGTTTCTGTACCTTGAAAGACACCACGCCCTTTGATTTGCTCATGTCCTGCTCGCTCACTGATGTTGCATGAGTTTCGGCTGGGTACACGTTGGCTTAGAAAAAAACAAATTGTATACAGTCACTATATCGTATTGCATCATTCACCAATATAGTATCCATTTTTGTTGACTACATCCAATCTGTTTGGACAATACACATCCCCATTTTCCTCCTTGGACTGGTTGTTGTTGCTTCTCCACTGTGTGCAGGTTCCCCTGGAACCGGAGGGTGTTTTCAAGGCGGATTTCAAAGTTTAACAGCTCAACTGTCAGGGTCACATTCTCTACATGAATTTGACAGCGGTCCAGCCAAGACTAAGCACAGTGGCACAGTACTTGATTCGTTTTGATTGCGGTGACATGCGGTGACCAATTTTCTCTTTTCTCCTTCACCTGGAAGACGTCTGCCGGACGCTGTAGCCATTCTGGTTCAAGGCACTTGCAGATGTGGGAGCGAAGCAAAGCCGCAAAGACAGAGACACCCGCAAAACTCCTCTGGATCAGAATATCAAGGGATGTAGGATCTGACCAGGATCAGACCTCACTTTCAGTTTCCCATCATCCACTTTCCAAGAGCGAGGTTCTACAAGAAACTAAAATTGTGAATTTGGTCCTCACATGTACTCGCCAAAATTGTTTGAGTTTGACGGCGCCTTGCTTTCATTTGAAGCTCATGGTCGACGAGAGGTTCTTCTGCCGAAAGGATCCAAAGGTTCCTGCTCCTTCCGTGCCTTGCCTGCCCCGAGAAATCATATTTGTTGGCTTTGATTGTTCTTGGATTTCCTTGGAACACTAGATTTGAGATTATTATGAGATTATATATTCAAAATTATATTTGGTAGTATGACTAGAGGATCTTGTTTGATATCATTGGGTGTTGTACCAAGTGGCGTTTCACCAGAGCCGAGGATGCTCCTGGATGCTCCCCCGGCATTGGCAGCATCGGCATCCATTAATGCGGGCAACCTGGCGCGAGACTGGTAGGCCAAAATTGATCTCGATTTCAAATTTGCTATCCACCTCTCTGCTGACTTTGCAGACTTTGTGGCAAGGCTGTGACCTGCTCAACCTTGATCCGATTCTAGGATAGCTACATGCCAATACCTACCCCCTGAATTGAAGATCATTAAGTACCCCCAAACGAAACCTTGACTGAGTGTTGCATCTGTTCAAACTATTATAAACTGAGATCCCTTGTTGCTTAATGTAAACATGCCAGAAAAATCCAGAAAACATATTTAACAGAAAAATGATGAAAAATGGATTCCTGTTGGCTTTAGGATCCCATTGCGTCCAGCAATATCAGGGTCGAACATATTCCTAAGTACAAAACAGTCAGGTTTTCTTGACTCATCATAGGATTGGGTACGGCAGGGGCAACAACCAGGTCGCCAGACCCAAAACTCCCAAAAAGAAGCACTCAGGTTTTGAAGGTAAGAAGTCACCCATACACACCCTGCAGATGAATACGCGGAAATCTTCTCAGTAGTCGTAATATGTCGTAATTCATCATAAGGTTAAGCTCTTTGTGAATCTGTGCGTTCCCCAAATTGCTTGCGCCTCCTGCCAAAACAGACAGTATTGTCTTGCAACCAACAAACATGTGGATCTAAACCGTCACAAATGTTTCTTTGTCAGGAGATAAAAGTAAATGGAGGGTCATCTATTTTTGGATTTTTTTTTGGGACAGGTTTTGGATTTTTTTTTGGGTCTCCTGGTTCTCCGTTTCTCTGCTTTTGTGCTTTTCTGCTTCTCTGCTTTTCTGCTTTTCTGCTTTTCTGCTTCTCTGCTTCTCTGCTTTTCTGCTTCTTTGCTTTTTTGGCTTTTGTGCTTTTCTGCTTTTCCTGCTTCTTTGCTTTTCCGCTTTTTGCTTTTCCTGCTTTTCCTGCTTTTCCTGCTTCTCTGCTTTTCTGCTTCTTTGTGTGTCCGCAATTTGCTTTTCCCGCTTTTCATGCTTTTCCTGCTTTTCTGCTTCTTTGCTTTTCTGCTTCTCTGCTTCTGTGCCTTTTTCTTTTCTGCTTCTCTGCTTTGAAACCCCAATGCAACCCTAAGTAACCCCCAAATAAAACCCTAAAGAAACGCTAAAGATTGATACAATAAATGAAACCCTAAAGAAAGCCTAAAGATACAATAAATGNACCCTAAAGAAACGCTAAAGATTGATACAATAAATGAAACCCTAAAGAAAGCCTAAAGATACAATAAATGAAACCCTAAAGAAACCCTAAAGATACAATGAATGACACCCTAAATGAAACCCCAAAGATACAATAAATGACACCCTAAATGAAACCCTAAATAAACCCTAAAGAAACCCTAAAGAAATCCTGATAAGAATTCCTGATAAGAACCCTAAATGAAACCCGAAAGACATCCTANGAAACCCTAAATAAACCCTAAAGAAACCCTAAAGAAATCCTGATAAGAATTCCTGATAAGAACCCTAAATGAAACCCGAAAGACATCCTAAATGAACCCAAAAAAATACTTTAAAGAAACCCTAACTGAAACCCTAAATGAAACCTTAAATGCAACCCTAAGGAACCCCTAAGTGAAAGCCTAAAGAAACCCTAAATGAAACCCTAAATACACCCTAAAAAAACCCTAAAGATAAAATAAATGAAATCCTACATAAAACCCTAAATATACAATAAATGACACCCTAAATAAACCCTAATACAATCTTCCAAGACTTTGAATTGCCATGTTTGATTCCCAGAGGGTATAGAAGTGTCAATTCCCAAAACCATTCGATCTGATATGCATGTGCCATTTGTATTGGCCGGAATCTATGTGCCATCTATTTGTGACCTCCTATACCGATATTTTTTCATCAATAGAATCTCCACAGAACCATCAATTTGTGCGATTTGTGGTTCATGCCAAGATTTTTCTCCGTCAAGGACAGGATTTTTCTCCTTTTCTTTCACAAATCCAATAGGTTTCCCTACTATGGGTTACTTGTATATACTTGTATAATTTCCTACAACAATCAATCAACCAGGGTATTTCTAACAGGCCAATGGGTTTTCTGCAGTTTTTTTAATCTCCAATTCTGGGATAGACGAAACCTGCCATACCCTCCGCGTGATACAAGGTGGTTTTTCCCAGTGATGTTTGTTGGTTTGCAACCCCAATCAACTATAAATGGACCCAAGTACCATAAACCTATAGTTATTGGAGTTCTGCTTGCCAACTCAGCCAAAAACATCCAAAAACTATAAAACATCTATACTGTAAAATACCAATTTTTCTCGGTAAAACGCCTGATTTCTTTTTTCGGCGAAGCACCAGCTGCTACCGGGCTCTTCAGGGTCTCGGTAGCGCAGGCCTTCAAGGAGCGGGAGGAAGACAATGTCTTCCTCCCGCTCCTTGAAGCCCTACGTGGAGTGTGAGGAGGATGCAGCGGAGGATGAGCGAGAGAAGGTGGAAGCTGGAACATTTCAAGCGAGCCGCACCTATTCGAGCCTGAACGTTGCTGGGATGTGACGATTCAGATCCGTGACCCAAAAAACATTGGGGGAGAAGTACTCTGAATGGGAACTAACGATTGCAATCCTAGGCCATAGGTATGGATGATGATGGTGACTGGTGAAGGGTTGATGGATATTGATGGGCTGAATGAATTAATGAACAATATATTATCACGGTCAAGGGTTGCAGTTGTGAAAAGGGTTGCAAAAGAAAAATGGTTTGAGTATGTTTGAGTTATTTGTAATCGATATGGGAGAAGTCACTGGAAAATCATGTGATGACGGTGCCTGGTGAAGGGAAGGTACTGTAACATTCATTGATTATCACGGATTATATGATATCAACTTGTGACACACATGAATAGTAGGAATATGATGTTTTCGAGAGAAAACATATTGCAAATTATGAAACCCGCCCGATCATAGACACTCAAACATTGTAATTACCCAATTAGCGAAAAACTGAATGGCATGGAGAAGCTCACATGGAAACCGATTAAAAGAAACATGTCCTCTTAAAGAAAAAACCATACCTCTTTCTGAATATACTTGGCGGATGATTTTGAAACTGGCTAGTAAGCCTGGTTCTTTAAGTTTCCCAACGGGATTATCCCATGTATAACTCGGTTGCCAAATGTTCTGGTGACACGGGTAAGTGCTGATCAGCTTGACTTGCCATAGCTGGTGGGGTCAGGCCGATGGGCTTGCTTCACCTATGGTGATTTCACCCCCCTAAGTTGGGAAAAGTACCCCCTACAAGTACTGCCATATATACCCTCTGGTACTTTAGCATACATTATACAATTAACTTGTTTAACTTGGTTAAATCATTTTTTCAGGTATATCATCAAACCAAGTGGCCGATGGCGCTGGAGAGAGACAGAGAGAACCTAGAAATTTTACACAACTATGGTAAATATGGTGAAATGTACATATTATTACATATTATTGCATATTTCATATTCTATAATAACATATAAGAACATGTAACCCAAATTACCAGAGGGTGGCCACCCAAATTTCCACATTTTCGCACGGTACGCATCCCATGTGCCCGGTGCCAGTCCCAGCGCCCTCAGGTTTTGCACAGTACGGACCGCAGCTCCTGGGCTCAGTTGGCAGTTGCAGAACTCCAATAGCTATAGGTTTCATGGTAGATATATCCAACTACCATGTTTTTTTTTCTATTGATATAGCTTTCATATAGGTAATATATCTACCATATAACTACCACTACCAACTACCATATTTATAGGTTCATTATTCATGTATTTTTCTCAGTCAATAAACACCACCTTTTGGGGGGGGGGCCCAGCATATTCTGGGCATCCTAAGGTGTGGCCAGCGTCCGGCCCAATTTTTTTCCGAGGATTGCTGAAGATATTTGGGGGTTTCCATAAATGGGGGTACTCCAATAGCTGGATTCAGCTGGGTGGTTTATAATGGAAAATCCATGAACATACAATAAAATAGGATGATTTGGGGGTACCCCTATTTTAGGACACCTCCATTTGAAGTTTCTGAAGATGATAAGTTACATTCTCAAAATTGGATCACCCAACACTTGGTAAATCGAGATCAAGGACAAAACGGAACTATGTTGGATTTTGGGTGGTTCCTTGAGCCAGTCCAAGTCTTTGCTGACGGCGTTCGAGCCACTGCTGGGTCACTTGGCGCCTTGTGTTTTCGGGTGTTGTGGGGAGCTGCATTGTTTGAAGAAGGCCGGATGATACATGACATGTAGCATTTTGTTTAGGAATATTGCCCATACGCAGCTATACTAGGCTACAGCATATCATGCCATACTAGACTCAAGGTTTTTTTCTTGCTTTTAATTTATTTTGGGGGCAAATCCCTGACTTTTGGAGGCATAATAGCTTCAAAAAGGCTCACTTATTGACCCGCCCTTCTTGAAACGCATTGAAAGTCGTCATCCTAAGATATGTCAAATTTATCTCAACATCAGCTATTTGGTTGTTGCCTTGTTTTGTTCTTCATCCGGCGAGCCCCCTTTTCGGCGGGCTTCCGGATGAATGGCCACCAAACTTGGCGGCGTCGCCCAGGTTGAAAGGAGGAAGGTATCTCTTTGAAGTGAAGGTCCTGGAAGTCAGGACTGGGATGTGGCGGAATGGGACGCCAATGATGGAAAGTCGAGGTCCGAAATAGGGTTTCAAGATGTTTCAAGATGATTCATATATGATTTCATACGTTCTGATATGATTTGATATGATGTGAAGAGATTTAATGTGTTTAAATGTGATTTAATACTATTTTGATCAACAAGAATGGTCAGTATCATGTGGGAATATCATGGAATATCACTGATAAGATTTGGATAGATTTGGTATTTATAGTTTCAACATGTTTCAAGGAGGTGTTCATTTTCCCAGCCGACTTGGACATCACGTATTGAACCATTCACATTTTGGGGGAACTCGGTCAACCTTGGATGGGCACTTTAGGACTTTAATATATAGGTCATTTGCTATGAATCGGGGTATGCTAACCAGCTTTTGAGAACAACTGTGTTGCAGTATATCCAAGATTGACCATGGGAACGGACCATGGTTGACAGATTGCCCTGTTCTTTTGTTCTTTCAATGCCCTTTCCGCTTGGAAGATGTCGATTGAACGCATTCATTCGAGACATTTGTGAAGCAGATCAGCTCACTATGGAACGAGAAGACGTTTTAATCGCATGGTTTTGCCTCTTCCCAAACTGCGCTTTTTTTTTTCTCCTGGGGGTTGGGCAAGGCTCGTAAGCTTCGTAGTTTTTCCTCTTGCGTCCTGGATCCTGGGTCCAGGAGAGCCGCCGAATACGGTCGAAGGCACAAAAACATCCCAAAGCAACTAGCAACTCGGACGGCAGCGATGGGCACGTAGGGATTGTTCGGGCTCGAAATAGATCACCAAAGCCCGAGGTCCAACATTGCCAAGAGAGGCACATAGAGTGCTGGAGGATTATTGCTGATATATTGCTGACAGTGCGGCAGCAACACTACATTACAATCCTGAAATCTCCAGAAGATGAAACACCAAACATGGTGCCCCTAAAACCCTGGGTTAATCACCATGTTCCCTATGACAGTTGCCGTTTTGGAGGTAACTTCATGCAATTTCCCAATTGTCAGACACACCCAAACATCATGCTGCCGACTTCCTACCCCATGATATAGAAGTATATACGCATAACATGTATTACGTGCGATGATCGATGACTTTGTTGATTAATTTCCCCTTAGTATCCATGCATATTTACCGAATACATTGTTCCAAATCATCAACATTATGTTCTCTAAATTGGTGTTGGTGAAAACCCTTATCTTTGTTGATTGAATCATGTGACATCATGTTGAATCCCAATTCATGTTGGTTAAATGCTCTTAAGACTCAAGACCATTCTTTTTTCGGTGAACTTCCTTGTATTTGTTGGTTAAATCCATCCTTTTTGGTTAGTTGAAATCTTTTCTTGGTTTAAAACACATGTGATATATCATAGTAAAACCATTTTTCTTGGTTAAATCTGGCAATTAAGCAAATAATGTTAAATCATTTTTGTAATGGAAAACTCCCCCTCAAAAATCCATTTCTTCAATGGCGACCTTCGGACTTCCCGCAGGTCGCCATTGGCTTCTCCACCAGCGACAGCAGTTTGTTCCTGGGCGACGGCGAGGAGGGCGTGGGCTTTGACACCGAAGGCGCGGCCGGGTGCCTAAACAAGGAACAGGAAGATCTGGTTTAATGGAAGTTTTAATGTGAAAACCATCTATAAACGAAGGTTTTAATGGGAAGATAAGCTGTAAATAATGGAAAATCATCTATTCCATAATCAACCTGTTTGGATTGGTATTGCATTCCATCCAGTTGGCCCAGAAAATTCGCTTCTTGGTAACCCCCAAAAGGTACTTCCAGAATGGTAGTTCGATGATGTGTTCCCCAATATTTCCAGGTTTCCGATATGTTGGAATCTTTTTTTTGGTTGCTACAATGATGGTTTTAATATGTTTTAATCAGGATTTCATGGGGTTTGAGTACAGTAATCCAAATTGAATATTTGAATATGTTTGATAAGATTAAGTTGCAAGTAATTATCGAAGGAAGTTTAGAAGTGAAACTTCCGACAATATGGACAGTTGAAAAGCAGAGGTGAGAAGAGCCAAGATGTGAAGAGCTCAGCCATGAAG
>BGPT01001582.1:99249-110642 GCA_003297045.1 Symbiodinium sp. clade C Y103
AAAGTCAGAAGAGAGAAGATAAGAGATGAGAAAGTCAGAAGAGAAGAGATGCAGGTGTGCGAAAAGGTAGGAAAGTCGCGAAACGCTGTGTTTTTCCAATGTTTTGTGGCTCCGGAGGGTCGAAAAGGAAGCTCGCTAAAGCGGCGGGTGCGGAGACATCTTGGCAGATGAGAGATGAAAAGTTGCACGCCGTTGTGGCGCGAAGCACATTTGGAAGTAAAAAGCGTTAAAAACCCCTCAGGTTCGGACCACTTTTGGAAGTTGCGATGTCGAAAAAATGCACGGCGTTGTGGCGCGAAGCACATTTGCTCGGAGCGATTGGGCTTCCGGATGAAGTACGTGAATTGCCCATGGACCGGGTACACGCTCTTTTTCCAACGACGTGCAGGGCTGGCCCCATAAGATCCCAACTGTGGATGGTCCATGCAGGCTTTTTTGCACAGGCCCTGGATAAGATCCAGGGGGGGGAGCTCGTGCATTCCAGCATGGCCCCTGCTTCAAGGAAGACACAGCACTACTATGTGCTCCAGGACTTTTGGCTCAAGAAAAAGAGCTGACAGAAACGCCTGCTGCTTCAGGCTGCGCGTAAGTCTCCAATTGGCCCTTTAGTAAGCTATTGGGTCGCAGGAGATTATATTGTATATATTCATATTTCGGTTTAGTGTTGGCGAAAATCTGTGAAATCTTTGGCCAAAACGATTGGCTATGATGAAAATACCTGCTTTGGGGATCTTTGGGGTTGACGTGGCGCTGGGGAATCTTCCGATACACATTTCTCATGATTTCTTATTCAAAGTGTTTAGTTTGAAGTGCCATGTTTGTCTAAAAGAATAATATGTTCCTTCTCTTGAGGGCATGATGTTTGGAAACTCTCGGCTAGCTGTCATGTTTGTCAGTTGCGGGGCTCAACCTCCAACCAGCCACGAATCCTACATGATCCTTATGGTTGGACGATTCCCCCATTTATAGATGTGTTTCCTATAAAGAACCAGGGATTGCACAGCCAGGTTTCGTTCCTAGGTAGCTGCAGGGATCCTTTTCTTATTGGGATGGTCAACTGGATGCATCCCATCAAATGCGCTCAAAGTTCCTGGAAATGATCCAGCCAGAAAAAAGATCCAGCGAAGCAACTCAATCTGTAGATCTAGAACATTCAAGAAATGATAGTAGAACGTCTATGAGTTTTTTTTCTTTGATCGATAGCTTCTCCCAGCTTATGATCCAAGAAACGTACCCAGTTCCAGTTTGTTCACCAACTGCAATATAGAACTATAGAAGGTACTATAGGTGATACTGTAGTAGAAGAATCTTATGTATGTTTCAATGACCTATCCAGCCTATCCATTTCAAGCCGCAACACGTTTTGCCGAGGTATACAAGAGTTGGATCGGGGCACCTGGGCCCACAAAGTGTGATCCCCCGCCATGTTTGATGGGATATGAATTACATGGGATTTGTTACGGTGATTACCTGGGGTCTTTGCAGTGATTGAATGTTTTCTTAACAATGATTTAATCAGTGATTTATATACAGTATAAAATGGGATTGTTTCAGTGATTTAAGGGGATGCGAAGGGGACAAGGGGAGGCTTAATGGGATATTACAGTAGGATTGACCCTCTGGTTATCACCAGCTAGAAACCTCCATTTAGTTCCAGGATGTTCAATCATGTTTGATGACACCTGAGGGCACATGTCATTAGTACTTCCTGACCCTTCACGGAGACAAGCCGCCAAGCCATGGGGCTGGCATTTGCCTTCGGAAAGTGCAAGCAATAATGATCGTTTAGGGATAGTAGGGCGAATCTTATACACCAACAACAGCCAACAACCACAACCACATTTATAAGGTCATAAGTCATATCTCACTATAGTTTCAATGGTTTGCTTGAAGGAAAGATGTTCACCGAAAACTGCCCAGCCATGCCTCGCAAGGCAATGTGACCCTGAATGTGGTGCGGTCTGTCGCCCCATTACTAGTGGGGCGACAGACCGCACCACATTCAATTAGTCCCATTAGTCGAGCAGAACTTTATCATTAAGGAACTTCCGTCCCACGGCGAAAGGGCCTGAGGTGAGCCACAAAACTCCCTGAGGATGGATCGGCAAACCCTGGTGTTATATGGCATGATGGCAGTTGGCATCCAGTTATATAATAACGCCATGTACCTGGGTCAAGACAACGCATGGCTACTGATAAATTATGATAAATTTCTATCCATTCCGGCAGGTGCATCAAATTTATCTCGGAAGAAGCCTGAATTACCATGTTTTCATGGATTCAACCACCTTTTCTTTCCAAGAGCCCCTGGTTCATTATCCCAGAATTTGTCCACCGTATTTTTCCTGCACCAATTTCATCCAATTTCCCCAATCGTCCCACCCCAAGGAAGAACTAGGTTAGTACGCATGTGATTGATCATTTTGGGATCATGTCCACACCCTTCATCACAGATGATGCTACCCAATTGTCCTGGATCTAAGTGTATTTTACCATATTTTAACCAGTGTTTTTTTTTCCAGGTTAAACCCACGAATTTCCCCTCTGGGTCCTCGACTATCAGGAAGAACTAAGTCATATCCTCAGATTTTGATGCTGATTCACACTCCATCATTTGCAGTGCAACCCAGTTCCCCATTGAATTACCAAATGTTCAAACTGGTTCACCCCCAAGTATGTCAACAGTTTGCAATGAAATATCATCATTTTCGACAGGTAGATCCCTTTTAGATAGATGAAATAGCAAACTGTCAAACATTATTCAGAGAGTAGCCCTAGGTTATTCGCTTCAGCCTTTCGCATTTCTCCAGATGATTTCCACCTCCAACTGCGGTGTAGTGGCCCATTAGTTGATGATGATAAAGCGCCCATCTTTCCATTTTCCAAACCATTGCTATGAAGGGCAGGGGGTTCTTGAATGATGCGGAGGGCCTTAGAGAATCAAATCAGAATCTTGACATTCCCATCCCATTTCCAAACATTTTGTTCAGATGATTAGAGCCATTGTTTTGGCTGGTTTTATCCCATCTGTCCAATTTTCCCAGCCATTTCCATCCCATTTCCATCTCATTTCCATCCCATTTCCCACGGGGTGGTGCCCCCCAGTTCTGTTTGTTGGTGTATCACCTCCATAAATTCATCCCATAAACATCCCATCAATAATCCCCCAAGTTGAAAGTTGGTGTGTAACCCCCCACCAACCCCCAATATGTATCACAAACCCAACAGTTTTCACATGTTACAACCATGGGGCACCAGCATCTCCCAACCTCCAAGATAATCCCATAGATAATTCCAATCCAATAATCCCATTTCCATCTCATCTCCATCTCGCGTCCGAGGAAGAACTTTTTGCCGGACTTCCGCCAGACCAGTTTGACGGTCTTCGATACCACCCGCTTCAAATGCACGGCTGTGGTCATGCTTGGCTCTGCGCCGGAGAGCACCCGAGTCCCTGGGCGGGGGCCATGGGTTCCCCATGGGTGCCATGAAGTGGTGGGCCATAAGTTGCTGATCACATGGGATTTCTTGAAACCAATGTTGATTTAACTTGATGTACGTTGATTTACTGTAGTCTGAGTTACGTATATTTAGGATTATTTAAGTTGATTCAACTCGATATACTTTTTAAGTTATTTTTACTTGATGTATTTTGGTTTAGCTTGATTTAAGTTGATTTTACTTGATAAATTTTGATCTAATCTGCTAGAAGTTGATTCAACTTGATTTGACAATACATTTATAGCAATTTAAGCGTGAAAGACACTTCTTCAACAATCGGCTCCCAGATCTGATGTCGTCCAACCCATTGGTGGTGCCCCACTTTCGAGCCACGGCTATATTGAAGTTGGAATCCAATTCGTGAACCCTGTGAATTGTATCAGCTTACACCTAGAATTGCAAGGTCTTATTGTACATATAGGAGTGCAATTCCAGTGAACTAAGCGGATCTATTTCTGAGTTATAGGAGCCCCATATCCCAACTTTATGGGGGTTGAACTCATCATTGTTATAGCAGTTATAGCCATAGAAATTGCCCAAGTAGAACTCAGATGGCGCTTGACGTGGAGGACCCCCCCAGTTCCAGAAGACTCCTGGTCAAGCTTCCGCAGGAATCGAGGTTTCAAAATTTGTTGAGCAAAAATGATATCTAGGATTATCTAGGCCTAGGCGCTATAAGCATCTAGAAGTACATATCTACGTATCGACTAGTATATATAGATAGTGATGTTTTTTCACACACACACACACGATATTGATTGAAAAAAAACATCTGGCTTTATATAATTCAACAAAGTGCCTATCCATCGATCAAGGAATCAAGCAATGAATCACTCAATCGGATATCCATCTATCCGATCTTATCCTTGTCTTATCTTGTCCCATCTTGATCATCTTATCTTATTTCAGTATTCCCCTATCGTATCTTATCTATCTACTGTACCTATTTATCCATCCATTCATTTAAGACAGATACCCTCCTGTAAACCAAGATAGATGTGGAAAGTCAAGCATTTGTATACCATGTTCCTAGGTTTTCACCAGTCCTTTTCCACACCTCTCTTAGATTCCCCTGGGGTATATCCAGTATCATCCCATATAATCCATAAAAATTGACTATTACCCTCTGGTAAACTAACAGCTCTTGAAAATGGACCATTCATAGTGGATTTTCCCATAAAAAATGGTGGTTTTCCATAGTTTTTTGTATGTTTACCAGAGGGTAAATCTCATTAAATCACCAAGATAACTCCCGTGAAAGCCCAGTGGAACCCTCCCATGGAACCCACACGACATATCTGTCCGCTAAGCGACGTCGCAACTTAGGCTTCGGCCCGAACGAAGCTCTTGAAGCAACGCCAGGAGAAGGCCGAAAAACCATGGTGGGAGCATCATGATCATCATGGAAGGATCATGGATCGCTGTGAAAAAATGGTGATTCAACGAACAAATTGGTAACAGAATCATACAAAATGGTAATTTCACCAAGAAAAATTGCTGATTTGACCTTGAAAGGTGGAGATTGAACTGTTGAAACATGGTGATTTCACCAGAAAATGTAGAGGGTTAACAATCTAAACTGCTGGTAGAATGGGGACCTACTGAAATATGATTTGATAATAAGTTCAATCGCGATAGATTTGCTCACGACCTCATGTCGGGACATCACTGGAATGACGGGAAGTGCAAGGGGTAACCATCACAAAATAGGCTTAAATTCGGGCTAGTGAAGTGTCATGATTTATGCAAGATTTCCAGAATGGTCCGTTTCGCACCAGTGGATTTGACTTAGTATTTAACATCACGTCGGGGGGGAAATGGATATGATTCATATGATATCATATGATATGGTATTTGTATATTTTTGACAACCGGTCCCTCTAATTTGTCCAAAAAGAACTTCTGTGAAACCATGTTGAATCAGACGTATTTTTCTCGGTGAATCTTTTGGGAGACGAGCATATTTCACTGCATTTCACCAGCAAAAGCTGCTGAGTTCACATGCAAAGAGGGTAGATTCAAGCAACGGAGGTTGGATTCACCAGTGAAATACATACGATCTCAGCTGGAAAAAACGGATTTGATCATGTGAAATGAAGTGAACTGTAGTGAGCACAGGAATGGAAGTAGATTGCTTTTCAAATTTTCCCCCCAGGAAATGGTGAGATATATACGAAATTCTACCAAGCAAATATTGGTCAATCACGTGATTTTATCAACAAACGTCTTGAAAAATAACTCTACAACATCCCCACCCCCATCCCCATCCCAATCCCCATTTCTTCCCATTTCTTCCAATTTATTGAAAGCATCTGCCAACAAACAAAAAACTGCCGAATTCGCCAGGTGGCAGCTGAAGTGAAGCGAGCCAAACGACCTTCGAAATGGGACAATGGCACCTGGGAATGAAGAGTACCCATGGTTGAAAACTGCACATGTTTTTTTTTGGGTTATCTCCTTCAAATAGATAAAGTAGATGATATGAATCAGTCTTTCCATAGATAAATCTTGGTACATTTGATCGCGACCTCACGTCGCGACCCCACTGGAATGATGGGAATTGTAAGAGGTAATTGTCCCAAAATTGCCGAACTATTCAGCTCGAGTGAATAATTATTCCCCACCTGCCAGGTGAGGGTCACCAGATTTTATCACAGCTGCCCAGGGTCCTCCTCCTTCTCCTCCCGCCTCCTCCTCGCCAGCTCCAGATCGCAGTAGGCACTGCCGGACCTCATACTGCCGGACCTCAACCGCGAGTTCCAGATCGCAGTGGGCACTGCCGGACCTCAACTGCGAGCACCAGATCTGAGTGGGCACTGCCGGACCTCAACCGCGAGTGCCAGATTCCAGTGGGCACTGCCGGACCTCAACCGCGAGCCCCAGATCCCAGTGGGCACTGCCGGACCTCAACCGCGAGGCCTCGAGCTCAGTGGGCACTGCCGGACCTCAACCGACAGGCTCAGAGCTCAGTGGGCACTGCCGGACCTCCAACCGCCAGATAGAATGCCCGAAAGAATGCCCAAAGACATGCCAGATAGAATGCCAGATAGAATGCCAGAAAGAATGTCAGATAGAATGCCAGAAAGAATGCCAGATAGAATGCCAGATAGAATGCCAGATAGAATGTCAGATAGAATGCCAGATAGAATGCCAGATAGAATGTCAGATAGAATGCCAGATAGAATGCCAGATAGAATGCCAGATAGAATGCCAGATAGAATGTCAGAATACATGCCCAAAAGAATGCCAGATAGAATGCCCAAAAGAATGCCAGATAGAATGCCAGATAGAATGCCAGACAGAATGCCAGAAAGAATGTCAGATAGAATGCCAGAAAGAATGTCAGATAGAATGCCAAATAGAATGCCAGCTAGAATGCGAGAAAGAATGCCAGATAGAATGCCAGAAAGAATGCCAGAAAGAATGCCAGAAAGAATGTCAGATAGAATGCCAGACAGAATGCCAGCTGGAATGCCAGAAAGAATGTCAGATAGAATGCCAGAAAGAATGCCAGAAAGAATGTCAGATAGAATGTCAGAACATATGTCAGATAGAATGGCAGAGCATATGTCAGAGAAAATGTCAGATAGAATGCCAAAGGAAGAGGAGGAGAGGACAACTCTGATGAAATCTTTCGGTCTCTAGATTTCATCAGAGTTGTCCTCTCCTCCTCTTCCCTGCCAGAAAGTTTTGCCAGAAAGAATGTCAAAATCTGTATCACACGATATGCCAAATAGAGTCTCATGGGGGGGATCACCCGAAGAAAAGTAATTTGCCTAGATATATGAAGAAAGTACACGATTTGTATGTATGAATCTAAAATGACTTAAATGTATCCGGCAATTTGAGTTTCAGTTTGCGAATGCAAAATGGTGAAGTCATGGCCCATTTTAGTTTCATGGTTTACCTGTGAACACTGGCCATTTCTGGCGACTTCCCATGGAATTACAGTATATAATCTTATTGAAGTACCAGACGATGAAACCCAAACTTTTGAGTGTAGGTTCTTTTCCGATTCGAAATGACAATTCGTGGTTTCCATTTCGGTCATCAGGGAATGCCAATAGACACACATATTGTGAAGCCGAAATGTCCCTGTTGTGAACAGTGTGCTGAATTTGTGAAGCAAACAAAGGTAGAGGGCACTGCAAATATATGAAGGTCAATTTCGCAGATTGGTTGCTTCAACGTGCAAACTTCAATATTGATATGTGCGACCACAATCCACAAACACCCAAATTCCCAACACCCTGCTGTGGTACATTGTGTTGATGTGCTTGCTCCAAGGTTGATTGGTAGAAACTTTAACATCCATTGATCAAACATACTGGTAGATAAATGATATTCGTCAACATTTCACACTCAAACATGGCAATGGACAACTCCTGTTTTAATTGTACAATTGCCTTTTTGTCCCGATGCAAATGATGGATTTCCCATGGTCAGGTTGGATTACTAGCGGGTAAACAGTACCAAAATGACTTTTAAAGCGGGGGCAAAGGGGTGAAATCTCAGGGGTGAAATCTCCAAGTTTCCCGGCACCGTTGTGGCAGCGGCCCCTGGGGCATCACAACTTCAGGTGATGCAAATCCAGCGTTATCGCCTGAAGAGTTAGAGGCCTGGGAGTCAGAGCACCAGGGAGGAAAATGGAGGAAACAGATTGATAAGTGGAATTTCTGAAACTTAAGTACAGGGTGGTGCCCAATACATAGCTAAGTTGGTTTCCAACTCATTTCACACGGGTTTATGGTATCTCGAAAAGCCGCGCTTTATCAACCAACTTCTACTTGGGAGGGAACCACCCTGAATCAACGAGTTGCTATTCATGTCGCGACTTCGGCCCTGAGCGGGGGTGTCCTGACATTGCGCCGGAGGATTTTCATATGGGGGGCACCATGCTTTGATAATTCAACATAGTGGCTATGGAACATCACCACTTTTAAGAGGTAAATCATCTATCCACAGGCCATTTTCCATATGTTGCCTGCCATCGTTTTTTTTTGATCATGTGCCACAGGCGGAAGTTCAGAAGGCTGTCGATGCAGTGGAAGTTACGGCTACTTGGCAGCAAAAGTGATGAATTTCGACCCTCTGCTGGGGGGATCTTCCCATTCGAAGTGGATAGACTTCATCAACACAGGAACCATGACTACCTGCACCAGGTCAGATAGGTTCATGTCGTATCATGTGTAGCATCATGGTGCATCACGTCTAGCCACAACTACATAACATTCCATCTTTTTCTTGAGGGATTTCCAAGGGAAAAACCCATGGAAAAACTTCACAACCAGAAATCTGGAGCGACTTTTCTCACTTGGCAGCAGGAAGAAGATGAAAAAGCCTGGCTGGAGGAGATAATCGACGCCGCTCGGATCTATAGATTCCCCATTCCTGGTGGACTTCCTCATGGATTTTGTCCGGTGATTTTGGTATTTCTCCAGGGTCTATCCAGCTGAAATGGGGAATCAACAAAAATGGTCAACTTAGTGTATGGTGTTTTGAGGTCGGTTGAGCAGATCCAAGAGATGTGTGCAGAAATTGCAGCTGCAGATGGTTGACACCAACATATAATCTATAAATTGCATTAAATTGCCATGTTCAATGGCAAACTGTTATATAAATGACTGGAGGGTAAGTAGTTGTGAAACGACCCATAACCAGCAACCTTGAGGATCCATGGCGTCCATGGCTTTCCAAGGTTCAGGAAGTTGCCGACTGACCCACGATCCTTTACCTAGATAGCTGACTGAGTTCTGAGGTAAACCCAGGTAAGTGCCACACCCTTGCAATCTCATTATGGCCTTGGAGGCAGCCTGCCATAGCATGCAATATTTCCCTTGTTTGAGAGGATACTGTAGGCCCTGAAATTTGAACCTTACACAGACAAGATGTCAGGCAGCACCTGAATGAACATTCCACGGATTCCATGTTTCATCAAGAATTTTTCATGATGTCTTGCTGCTTGGAGTGAATTTGTTGTGTTGCAATGGCACAATGGACATCCATGGACCACACACCTTTGGGAACCACTAGGTTCATAGGTTTTGACCCCATTTTCCTGGCTTCGTAGCTCCCTTTGATCCAACAAATTCTTGTACCTGGCTGTTGGGAGTGCCCTCTGGTAAACTAACAGTTTGCTATTGAAAATGGCCATAGAAATAGTTGATTTTCCCATAAAAAATGGTGATTTCCCGTAGTTATATGTTAGTTTACCAGAGGGTAAGCCTGACAAATCTGGGAGAAAAGCTGTGGTCATCTGAAAGTTCATGTCGCCCCTTCAGGAGCAACATGAGAACGAGTTGGCGCGCTCTTTCGAAAAGTTTGCCATTCCCTCTGAGGAAGAGGGCTTTCAGGATACGGGAATTGCAGGGCCCAGAGTCCTGAGGGGTTCTACTTGCAGAGGAGTTGGTTTGGAGTCGAATTTTGAATTGCAAATGATCATTCTTCGAGTCCCATCATGAGGAGAATTCTAGGTGATACAGGCTTGGCTTGCAGAAGAGATGATGTTGAGCAAGGGCTGCGCGCGCTTGCTCGCCTCAAGTATTGAATGGTTCTGACATTGGTTCAAGGGAAAGAAGCAGTGACACTCATCTCCGTCAAATATATTTGTATATACTCGTGTGGTATGTATATTTATGAATTATGCATGCACATCCTTATGTGATGTAAATTGAATGATAAGGAAGCTCATGTTTTTTTTATCATTGCTCCCTTTCAAAAAGCCACCACCAAAAATGGGCCTTTCATCCGATCCGCCTTGTGTTCGGCCAGGAGATTTGCTTCGTGTGGGACGGTAAGGAGGAAAGCAACGAAGACCTGAAGCAATGGATCGCGGAAAAGAAATTGGTTCAAAGAGCGCCTTGGAGAAACCCGGGAGAGACTTATGTTGAAATCAGGGAAGGTAATGTATGTCGAAATTCTGCTTTTTAATCAGTGAATTGTGAGAACTATAGTTGGGCCAACTACAGTTGATTAGCTACATTTGTTCCACTTTAACCGTTTGAAGATTGTCGAGTTCATAATGATAATGGATTGAATTTCACCTATTTATGTTTTGTTTCCACTTCCAAAACAGGGAATAACTCCTGGACTTGAAGCCCAAGTCCGAGATACCCAAATGCGCATCATGGTGCTGGGATATGTACCAGCATTTACTCCTAAAAATGACCTAATTAAATATGTAGGTATGTAGGTAAATATACCATACATAGGACATTACTTCTTTCACAGTTCATTGGTTGTTGGTCCTACTGGCATTACAAGTGGAGATCGCTAGACAACACCGGCACTAATGTACTCACAGTAGTGCCTGAAGTGCCTCCATCCCTGCCTTTTGCAGGGGGATGATAAAGAGATAGACTTATTGTCCACAAATGATTCGTGCCATAAATGGTGTGTACTCACCAGCTTAAAGATCATTTTTGCATGGTGAACCATCTGGTTATTGAACGTAGCTATCGAAACTCATCATTTCTGTTAGGCAAATCATTTCATCACCTATAAATCGGCCATGGCTTCCATAGCAAGGTGTCAAATGACACGCGGGTACCGGGCATATCATATGGTTGTTTGTCTTGTCCAAAAGGAGGAATCCACATTTAGTGATGAATCTATGGGGATTACATGATGTTTGCCCAAATATGGAAACTGCTGGGGCGTATATTGAGAAAAGAAAACGTGGGAATCACAGGCAAACATGGAGTTGAAGTTGTATATGACCTGCACAAAATTGAGGATGATACACGGCATGAGTGTGATGGAAAATGGGGGACGCCCAAGTCCAAGGATTTTTGTTGGAATCAACCACCGCTCATCCCACTTGGCAAACTGAAACCAATGCGGGAATCGATTGGTTTCGGGGAACATTTGCAGGAAACTACGGTTTTATCTTG
>BGPT01001582.1:110693-125459 GCA_003297045.1 Symbiodinium sp. clade C Y103
TTTTTTGGGACAGGTTTTGGATTTTTTTTTGGGTCTCCTGGTTCTCCGCTTCTCTGCTTTTGTGCTTTTCTGCTTCTTTGCTTTTCTGCTTCTCTGCTTCTCTGCTTTTCTGCTTTTCTGCTTCTCTGCTTTTCTGCTTCTTTGCTTTTTGGCTTTTGTGCTTTTCTGCTTTTCCTGCTTCTTTGCTTTTCCGCTTTTTGCNGAAACCCTAAAGAAATCCTGATAAGAATTCCTGATAAGAACCCTAAATGAAACCCGAAAGACATCCTAAATGAACCCCTAAAAATACCTTAAAGAAACCCTAAATGAAGCCCTAAATGAAACCTTAAATGCAACCCTAAGGAACCCCTAAATGAAAGCCTAAAGAAACCCTAAATGAAACCCTAAATNAAGCCCTAAATGAAACCTTAAATGCAACCCTAAGGAACCCCTAAATGAAAGCCTAAAGAAACCCTAAATGAAACCCTAAATACACCCTAAAGAAACCCTGAAGATACAATAAATGAATTCCTACATAAAACCCTAAAGATACAATCAATGACACCCTAAATTAACCCTAAATAAACCCAAAATGAAACCCTAAAAGAAACCCACATGAACGTTTGAAGTACCAACATTTAGCAAATGTAATGTAAAATGAGAGGTTCAAGTGCCAAAATGTAGCAAATACCATGCAACATGGACGGTGAGCATACCAAATGCAGCCAATACCATGCAAAATGGCAGACTGAAAGCCTAAAGACACCCTAAATGAAACCCTATTTAAACCACAAAGAAACCGTAAAGGTATAATTAATAAATGAAACCCTAAGAAACCCTAAAGATGCAATAAATGACACCTTAAATGAAACCCTAAATGAAACCCTAAAGAAGCCCTAAAGAAACCCGAAATGAAACCCTAGAAGAAACCCACATAAACGTTGGAAGTACCAACATGTGCAAATATCATTCAAAATGAAAGGTTCAATTGCCAAAATGTAGCAAATACCATGCAAAATGGAAGGCAAACATGCCAGAATGTAGCAAATACCATGCAAAATGGACGGTGAACATACCAAAATGCAGCAGATACCATGCAAAATGACAGGTTCAAGTTCCAAACTGTTGCGAATACAAGGCAAATGGTACCAGAGCAGACACCCAAAAAAAAATCCAAAAACTATTCTACACCCAAAGTAAATTGTCCATTACAAATGAGGATTTTATCATATTTTACCACTGAAATCCACTGAACATGGGGATGCAATAGATAATGAATTGTTTAAGATGTTNAAAGTAAATTGTCCATTACAAATGAGGATTTTATCATATTTTACCACTGAAATCCACTGAACATGGGGATGCAATAGATAATGAATTGTTTAAGATGTTTATATCAAATGGAGGATTGAACCAACAATGTGATTGGAAATATGTTCTATTCTATGATATGTGTCATGCAATACATATGATATGCGGAATATGCGGTTGTCTCACAAAATGGAGGATAAGCTCTCGATTGCGGTCATAAAACAGGGAAAGATGACGATGATCCGATGGGATTTGAAGGGTGCANCGGAATATGCGGTTGTCTCACAAAATGGAGGATAAGCTCTCGATTGCGGTCATAAAACAGGGAAAGATGACGATGATCCGATGGGATTTGAAGGGTGCAAGGCCATAATGAGCAAAAATTGTCATGTCCAGCCATGGTTTCAACCAATGCCGCTTGTTGTCTTTCTGGAAACAAAATGGTTCGGCTACTGTCGCTGCTGCTGCTGCTGCTGTTGTTGGACCGCATGCAAAACAGCGAAGCACCATGGCACTGAAGGCCGTTCAGCACCCTCCTCCTCCTTCATCTTGGCGACCTTCGCCAGTTGCAGTCGAAGCATCATGGCGTGGAGGGCTGGGGTCGCTGTGCCACCATCATCGGACGCAAGTTTGCATTGAACGTATTGATTTGACCTTAATGTAAACATGCCAGAAAAATCCAGAAAACATATTTAACAGAAAAATGGATTCCTGTTGGCTTTAGGATCCCTTTGCGTCCAGCAATATCGGGATCGAACATATTCCTAAGTACAAAACAGTCAAGTCTTCTTGACTCATCACAGGATTGGGTACGGCAGGGGCAACAACCAGGTCGCCAGACCCAAAACTCCCAACAAGAAGCACTCAGGTTTTGAAGGTAAGAAGTCACCCATACACACCCTGCAGATGAATACGCGGAAATCTTCTCAGTAGTTGTAATTCATCATAAGGTCAAGCTCTTTGTGAATCTGTGCGTTCCCCAAATTGCTTGTGCCTCCTGCCAAAGCAGACAGTATTGTCTTGCAACCAACAAACATGTGGATCTAAACCGTCACAAATGTTTCTTTGTCAGGAGATAAAAGTAAATTGTCCATTACAAATGAGGATTTTATCATATTTTACCACTGACGGAATATGCGGTTGTCTCACAAAATGGAGGATAAGCTCTCGATTGCGGTCATAAAACAGGGAAAGATGACGATGATCCGATGGGATTTGAAGGGTGCAGTATCTCCCAAGCCATGTTTACAGTCCAGCCACCCTTCCGCAGATGAACAGTTGAACTTAAGCCAGGATGAGAGTGGATAGTGAAGCTTTTTGTGGGTGGCCAATATAAAACTGGCTTGTTTGTTTGAAAATATGGTACTCCAATTTATGACAAATTAATTGGATCAGTACAGAGTTTGGGCATCCCCCACATTCAGGCAGACCCACGTTGTTCCTTGACTTTTCTCCGGCTTTTTAGGATGACCCCTTTTTGTGTTGAACCCGCCAGAAAAATATGTCGTTGTCCCGGTAGTGATGTGGGTTTTGGGAGAACCCGCAGTATATTGGTATGGAAACACAATGAAACATATATTGTTTTTAGATATCATATTCCAATCAAGATACATATACATATCATTTATCATATAGCAATATTAATTTTGAAGACTCTTAGGACAAGTCCATCACTTGGACAACCGGTTCGGGTCTATCAATTCACAGGACGGTTGTCTTCTACTCAGGCTGCCAACCTTCATCTAGATCAAGGCTCTGATGCAAGATCACAATCTGATGCTCAGCCGAAATTCTGACCTCATGTTTATGGAAACAGAATGGGTTTCTCTGAAAATGGAGTACCCCAAAATCCCCATGGTTTATCATGATTGTTCCCATGAAAGGTTGCCATTTTCTGGGTATATCCCATGTTCAGACACACCCAAGTGTGAGGTTGGTGTTAGAGGATCCCGATTTGCAGATGTTCTTACAGTTCAAACACCGTGGGGAGATGGACATGTGAAAATGTGAAATGGAACTCTATTGGGCGGCCACGCATGGCTGATTCCGCTGCGTTCTCATAGGACTCCCAAGTTTTTTGATTTTGAGCTCTTGAACGCCTTTTCGTCTTGCTTAGCTGTTTCCAAATCGGAAACCCTATGACAAGCCCAAACTGGATGCCTTATAATTTTTTGTCGAAGCTTTGGATGTATTTGACCTTTGGACACCTTGAGTTTGCGTGCTTGAACCTGGTGCATGGTGCGGGTGGGGTCAAGCCCCCGGATTAAATATTTCTGGTTGACTTGCGGCGGATTTCTTTTTTGGCCAGGGAGTTCCAGTGTGGATCTCTTTTATCGGAAACCAGTGCAACCCTGGCCGTGATCATGCCAATAATGAGCGAAAATTGCCATGTACATCAATACGTTTGTAAAGAGTGCTTGTCATGGTCTCAACCAATGCCGCTTATTGTCTTTGTAGAAAGAAAACTGGTTCCTGTCGGGAATTGCCTTGTGGTGCACTGGTTGCACTGCAGACTTCCAAACCTGACCCACCCTTCTACATGATCCTGCTCCCTTTGTGACTCCAAATCGAGTTGCACTAGATACAGGATCTTTGCAGCATATGACATTAATCAAGCACATAGACATCATGGCACAAACCATTTACTTTGTGATACAGGCCAACTTGTAGGTACAAGATGGTGGGTATATATGTGCCATCGGACCCATCATTGGGATAAAAAAAGCAAATGTTCAGTCTCTTTTGCGGCTACATGTTATACAGTGGTTGATCATTTAGTCCAGGGTTGCAATACAATTGCTTGAATTGTTTGGTGATATTTATCAGGGGTTGATCTTATCAGCTCATTATCAGCGCAGGATCCGCCTCAGCAGATGCAGCTGAAGGCTGAGAATGCAGCACTGCGTGATCGACTGGCTTCATTTGAAGCTTGCGCTCCGGCATTCGTGCAGACGGCGGAGTGGGTCAGAACAGAGCTGCCGAAACTTATCGAGGCTGACTTCTGGCAGCCAAGGCAGGTGGACATTCCGATCTTAGCTCTGCGATTCACGCACACCAACGTCAATGCCTCTTTGGCATTTGG
The DNA here is from genome assembly GCA_003297045.1 of Symbiodinium sp. clade C Y103. Classification (NCBI taxonomy): domain Eukaryota; class Dinophyceae; order Suessiales; family Symbiodiniaceae; genus Cladocopium; species Cladocopium sp. clade C. Next base: position 115,066 of record BGPT01001582.1, read on the forward strand.
CGACTCGCACGAGAACAACCAAGAGAACATCTTGAAGATGTTCGACCAGCTGTTTCGGAGTAGAGTCCGTCCACACGAAGTGGACCGGCTATCTGTCAAGCTGCCGCAGAGTTTGGATGACGAGAAAGGGATCAGGTCTCGAAACAATCGAAGATTGCTGGCTCTACGAGCACTGCAGTCTTGCAGACTGGAGACATGCATCATGGTGCTTCTTGGCTTGAAACTGATTTTTGAATACTTTTGAAGTGTTTCAATGTGGTTGGGAGCGACCAGTTTAACTCTCTATACTTCAGTTGAATAGGCGTATTTTCTGTAAATTTCTGAGATGTCCGGGGTAGATACGACAGAAAGTCGTGAGTGTCATGTATAATATATAGTTTTACAAATATAGTATAGTATATGATATATTATATGATATGTTGTATGTAGATATGCACACCTGAACCTTGTGGAGACTGAAGAAGAGGCACGTGCATCACTTCAACAGCAAAGTGCCACAGCATGCCACAGCATGCCAAAGCATGCCAAAGCCAAGGCCATGCTTGGTGCACAGTCATTCGTATTACCTATGGAATCATAAATTCCGGAAATGGTTCGACAAAGGCGACGACAAGGGTGCAGGCACGCTTTGATGGGAAAGTCGTCTATGTTTAGAAGATCGATGGTGCATTTCGCTCAAAACTGGGATGTGTAGCCGGCATAGCCAATACAATACTTATGGAGATTTATGCCAGTGCGTGATTTGCTTGTAGAAGGTTTCGGAATGTTCTGAGTTATATATAGTTATATATGTACAAGCAGTGTTTGTGACTGAAGCGTGGTGATGCGTGTTGCAACCCTGCCACAAGGTTGGAGCATTTGCTGCCGCGAGGGAAAGAGCCGCCATCGAGGTGTCGTCGCCTTCAACAATGCAGAGGCCACCTTGAAAGGCTTGGAGAACCTGCGTAGACGTCATCCTAATGAGAATACCATCAGTCTGGAAGAATTCTGCAGGAAACTGAGGAAAAGGCCAGTTGGCCGGGACTGGGAGGAAGAAACCCTGACACTGGCTGGAAGCCATCAGGATGAAGCATGGGCTTCAACTGGTTCAGCAGAGCCCCCTTTCAAGAGACAGCGGCGATAGGGTGCAGATGCACCATTGCAACAGTCATGACATGACTCGTGGATGTGGCATTTTGCCATCTCAATCGATTCAAGAAAGGTTGTTACCGGAAGAAACGAACCTATTTCTCACATAGTGTGGAATGTGGAAATCCTTGTTGCGAGCAATCGTGCTGGGGGATGCCCTAGTTCACCCATGGCTTGTGGACAACCAAGCACGTATAGAGACCCAAATTTGAGAAACAGGTTGTGCCCACTGTTTTGGGATACCCCCCCCCCCTTCCTGGTTGTGTGCAGCGCATTTGATCTTGGCTTCATGCGAGGATTTAACCACAAGGGCTCGTATGGAAATTCAAAATATCTGGCAATGTCACGAATGGATGAATTTTGCGAAGCCGACCTTGCGACCGGAAACAACCCGAAAGAACAAAAAGGTGATCGTACAGTTGGGGTTGATTGCCTTTTTCTTTGAGGGTTGGACTCGTAGTTTTTTCTTGTCATCTGGAATGGGTATGTCTGAAAATGGGGTATGCCCCTAAAATGGCTTTTTTAATAGGGAAAATGATGATAATCCAATGGATTTAGGGGTACACTATGTTCAGGCAAAGCCAAATGAGAACTAGCATGTTACCCAACTCTCAGACGCCCCCCGGAAATGGGTGGAGCTCTAAAAGGATGGCCCAGACTCAGCTTGGTTCAATGAATCCTTAGCCAACAGGCTCCGAGCATCGAGGTAAGAATGGGGTACTGATGATTGTAGATTCGGCTGTTCAGTGTCCTGCTCACATTCATGTCACAGTGCAAGTAGTGATATCTGGGGCTAGTTTCCTCTTCATGTATATATGTGTTCTTTGTTTCACTGGGGTTTGTGGGGGGTCATGAGATGCTGCCACGGATTCGGGAATGTGGAGCCATTGTCCGCTTCTTGGTTCTCAGCAACTGCTCCTGTGGACGATAAGACGGAGCTACACCAATGTGACCTGTGACGTACAATTTCAATCCTCTACATGCGCATACAGTCTAGCTAGCTCCGTCCTGCACCGCAAACACAGGGGGTTGAAAAGCTGATAGATGTGCAAAGGAGTATGCAGTGAACAATCCCCCACAGAAAGAGACCAACACTTTCCGGCCTTGCCAAGATCAAGCCCAGGATGCAAGGAATTGCAATGTCAATTAGAGCACCTGACATTTAGAACAGGAACTTAAGCACAACGCAATGGAGTGCCTCCACAAGTACCGCGAAGCGTTTGGACACGCGCCTGCGAATCCGCAACAACTGCTTGCGTTCACGAGGAACCGTGAAGGTTCATTGTCCACTTCGTTGACCTTTTCAGAGGCTCAGCGATTATTCAAAGATGGCTTGCACCTAGAGCCGGAGGAGGAGCCTATTGTGGGGAGATGATGGGAGAAAATAGCCAGCACCTCATTGTATGTATACTGTATAAATGTATAAATCAAGTTTTGTTTTTATACGCATAGAGAACAGCACCTCACAACTCACAACAGCAAAAATCATTGTACAAATCATAGATGTTAGCAAGAGCAATTCTCTGTACAGATATTGCAATAATTATTGTACATTCAGGAGGTTGTGCAACATCGATGTGGATATCCAAGGGACAAAGGTCAATCTGAGAAGGTGTTGGTCACTCCAGGGGCCTATTTCAACAAACTTCCCTGGAGTTTTTGTCTGCACCGCCCAATTCCAAAGGGGATGAATCATAGTCGCTCTGGCAAGGACCAGTCAGAGCGTGGCTGCTATCTTTCTGATGCGAATCTTGAAGACCTTCTAAAAGACCTGGACAATCACCCCCATGCCCATGCTAGCTCATCTGTTCCAGAACGTTGCTTGGTCTGAATGAGGGCTTTGTTGTAGCAGGGGTAAGTGGTGTACTCCCTGAATCCCACAGCTGTAATTGGTGGGATCATGACATCAAACCAGTTCCGTGGCTTGCAAACATATGTCATCATATGTCCATATATAGTTCGCATGCTCTGTCTGTCTTATTGTGAACCTCTTCGAGACCCCGTGATGTTGTATGATGTTGCATGATGTTGTATGATGTTGATAGATGTTGGTGGATTGTTTTTGCTATTAACATCCTAGTTTCCTGAGCGCATGCTCCTTTTCCACAAATTCATCAAACTGAAATATGTGAACCAAGGCCATGGGTCCAACAATAGCTCACGCGCCGCAGAGCCCATTGTTGATCCTGCTGCAGGTATGGTCACTCGGCTAAATTTTGGATGATGTTCGAATCCAGTACGACTTCAGAGATGGTGCTCCACATGGATGCTGTGAAGTTGATGTATCCATGACAACCCCTGCATAGTCTAGGTGCTGTAGCAAAGATTACATGAAATCGAAGCATTTTGCAGATGGAATGATTATTTGTATTTGCAAATTGCTTGGCCTCCAGAAGCATGTGTCAGCAGGAACGGGGTGGACTAGACTGCCCATGACTGCCCCTGCCTCCAAGTGGTGTGTGATTTCAACAGGTTCCTGCCGGTAGTTGTGAGCCAGTTTGAGCATCCTTATGGTTTCTGTAGTTTTTTGCGGGTTGGTCCGAAGTCCTCCAATTTTGAGGCTCAGGACGTGCACGAAGTGGTGCAGCAGTTGAAGGCTGAGAATGCAGCGCTTCATGAGCGGCTGTCTGCATTCGAGGCTTCTGCGCCTGCCTTCATCCAGGCGGCGGAGTGGGTCAGAACAGAGCTTCCGAAGCTCATCGAGGCTGACTTCTGGCAGTGGAGGCAGGTGGACATTCCGATCTTAGCTCTGCGATTTACTCATGCCTCCGTCAATGCCTCGTTGGCATTTGGCGACTCGCATGAGAACAAGCAAGAGAACATCTTGAAGTTATTCGACCAGATGTTCAGGAATAGAGTCCGTCCAGATGAATTGGAGCATACATGTGTCAAGCTGCCGCAGAGTTTGGATGACAAGAAAGGGATCAGGTCTCGAAACAATCGAAGATTACTGGCTCTCCGAGCACTTCAGTCTTGCAGACTGGACACATGCATCACAGTGCTTCTTGGCTTGAAACTTCAATGTGAGTCCTCTTTGATGCCCTGTCGTTTTAGGCTTTGCACATCTATGGACAATTGTATATATACACTGTTTCTACTACCTGTTTCTGATATATTTGGACAAAAGCGACAGCACATGTACAGCAGTGCCAGCCAAGGCCCTGCAAGGTGTATTCTCACTCCTACTACATGCACAACGAAAAGTTTCGGTCGTGGTTCGACAACGGCGACGACGGCGTGTCAGGTGTATTGTTTTGATTTTGATGGGATTTCCAATTGTAAGGATGTCTGAGTTTCGAGAAGTCATGGTGGGTGAGGTATTCTCCCCGCGCTCAAGCCCAGAGTAGTAGTATAAGACTCATTAAGACTCATGGTATTCATACGACTTATACTATTTTTTAACATGCGTGCAAATTTTGTGTGGTTTCCAAATGCACGCGTGCCCTCTGGAGAGATCATTAGAAATTCGAAGTTTTCAGGCTGGACGATCCGAAGTCGCGAGGGCAAAAGCCATCATCGAGGAGTCCAGGCATTCAACAATGCCGATGCCGCCATCAAGGGTCTCAAGAACCTTGCAATGCGGCGCGAGCAAGCTGGCTCGAATGACAGAACCTTTTCTCTTGCAGAACTCTGCGAGAATCTGAAGAAGAGACCAGTTGGGTGGGATTGGGAGGAGGAGACCTTGACGCTTCAAAGTGAGGCAGATCCAGAATGGTCTTCGAATCCCTGGTCCGGATGGTATCAGTAGGGCACGCATATCGAAATAAAGGTTGCTTGTTGTGATAGTCATGTCTGAGCAACCTGGCATTTTGCCATTTCAAGTGGTTTGACAAAGGTTGCAGACTGAAAAGTGCCAACCGTACCTCTGATATCGGACAACGCCGTGGAATGTGGACCCATGTCTCTGGGGATACCCGAAATATCCATTAAAAACTATCTTTGCTGAGGAAGGCCATTGTCCAAGGACAATCAAATCTGAGAAATCCCGAGCGCGCATGATTTCGGGATATCCCCCTGTTCTTGTTTGGCGAGTTAGATTTGATCCTGGTTTCACGCGAGGAGTCAAGAAAAGCGGCTCGGATGGAATAACAGTTTTCCTGTATTTGCGGACATTCATGAAGGAATGTCACAAATGGTGATGATTTGCGCTAAGCCGGCGTTACGCAAAAACCGAAGAGGAGAAATGAAAATACGTGGCTGCAGATGCTTACATCCTAGGTGCTCCTTGCGGGAATGTTGAGTTCAGGAATTCGGCATTTGTTTTGTGTGTGGCCATGAATGCAAATTGACAAATATGCCCAATATGATGAATTCTCCAGTCATTGTTCTTGCGGAAGCAGCGCCCAAACATGCCTTCTGCTCCCAGCAGGGATGATTTGTGCCCCGAACCAGGAACCTCCAGCAGCTATGCCAGCAGGCAGGCGTTATAGAGTTCTGAAATGACTTAGATTATGCTTGAGTTATGAGGTGCCAAAACCAATGAACAAATTGTACTTGCAAAGAAAACCTCATTTTCCATTCTTCTTTGGGACCATTGGACAACCAGACATGACACCAACTTTTGTGGCATTGTAAAGGGTTTGTGACCACTTGATGTTGCCTGGCATGAACGCCAAGGTGAAGCAACCGGACGTCCTGAGGGTGAGAATCTTGCTGCTATCTGGCAGAGGTTGGGATGGGCGGTTTGGTTGCAAAGGATCCTGCAACATTTTGAGGCACACACGTTCCAAAAAGGCTTTGGGGATCCTGAAATGATCTTGGATGAAACATTGACAATTTCTGAAATGTGGACCCCAAAACACATTTATTTTTTAACTCTGGGACTGGCCAAAGGCGCGAGGGATTTGGTGGACTTTCGATGTTCATCCATTTCAGAATCCCCTACATCCTCTATCGTCGTTTTTTTGGTATCTTGGCTTTCTTTGTGTTGCCGGTGACTTTGCGAAATACCATGAAATACCCATTGGAGGGAATTTCTCTTGTGGTTCGTTTTGTTGCCCATTGGTCAGATGAACATAGTTTGATCAACCTCCGAGGGTCTAGACCACCAATTTCTGGTGGAAATCGGGATGGTTGATTATTGGGTTTTGTATGGTTTCGTATGGTTTCGTACATTATATCATATGATACATTTACATACATTTACATATTATCATGTTTCTTTGCTGAATAAACCATCTCTACCCCATATTAATTTTTACGCGTGTTCTTGCCTTCACGAACCATTGCCGTTTTTCCAGGCTTTACGGTTCCATGTTCCCGCGGCTGACCGAGCTGGTCGTGCTGCTGCTGCGGCTGTTGCTGACCTCCTGTGGGAGCACCTGGCAATGGACCCATGGCAGGGCGGTGAATGTGATCATTTGTTGGGTGGATTTCAAGTTACTAAAGATCCATGACAGCCATGACATGTGCAAATGATTTGGTTGGCTATGGACTTTTGTTGAATAACAAAGAAGGTTCTTGCTTCCACATGTAGTTTCCAGTGGCCGCATTGGACAAAAAAAAACAGCAGTTTTGCCAGCATAGATTTCTGTATTGACCTCAACTTGCTCTGGACCCCAAATTCTACACCAACCCAGTTTTCAGCCCTGATGCGTTCAACTCATTGGACCCCGCCATTTGTACCAGAGTCTTTCGATTTTCCATAGACAAGCAGCATGTGGACACATGCAATTAACCAACCCTTTGTGACGCTGCAAAATGTGCTATTGCCACTATTTTGGAATTGTTGGCTGCCTACCTGTCAACGAATTCATGTTAAAGAGTCATATCAGGGAATACTACATTCAATTACAGACTCACTTTCTCTGATTGGCGGTTTCAACATTGGGGTGATCATTTTTATCCCTTGGATAATTGGGGGCCCAGTTCCTTTTGCTGGTTCAAATACAATTTGGGTTGAACCCCAAAACTAGTTCCGGATTTCGGGCGAAGTCCCTACGTGGATGTTCATGACAGCTACAAGTGGGACGACCCGAGTGGCAAAGCATTCTAACTAGATCCAATCAGGTTTGTCAACCAATCACAATTACAGATGCACATCCTTCAACGTGGCAAATCATAGCTCACAACGACCGCTCTGCAACTGATACAGTATACTATTGTACAGTGAGGAGAATCATCCCACAAAAAAAAAGGTTTCTGACGTTCAGAATATGCATACTCTTGTAAATAACTTGTAACATTGCGCAAACATATGTTTTCCTGAACAAATCTGGCACCGGCCGTTGTGCCCAGGTTCCAATGTGGACACGTACTCGGGCATCGTGGACTTTGCGCGCGAGCGCAAGGTGGCGGACCATACCGAGGCGGAGCGACCATGCGCTGGGTGCAGAAGTGAGGTGGGGATTTCCTAGTAGAAATACGATCACCACAATCTCAACATATATAGGGATCACGTTTTTGACATGTTCAATTTTTTGTATGGTAGGTTCCAGTAAAGAACAGGAATTATTTGCAAATCCAAGAAAACCTCGTGTGACAAAATAGGAAAATCACGGGGATTCACGGGGTATTTTGTTTCAACAAATAGATTGATAGGGGATGATTGGGGTTTATAGCCAACAAATGATAACGGGGGCACAAGCGATATACCGACCCAAGGAATATGTCAAACCAACAAACGGACAGAAATCTGATCAACACCCATTGCCGCCTGCTTTGAGATTGCCATCAAGTTGCGGGTAGAGTAGATGGATGTAGATTGTGTTATCTCCATTGTTCTGGCAAGATGGCGTTTGCCAAGCAAAGATGGCCTGCAAAAATATCCCTACGATAATTGACCTGTGATCAAACACGTGGATTTCCCATTCCCAAATAGTGGCCCCCCCCTTAATTTGTTACATGGGTACAAGATGATACAGGTGGCAATTGGCCAGAGCTCGATTCTGGTTCAATCACTTCTTCTTTATTGCGCATTCCTATTTGGAATGATCATCCCCAGCACTTGACCTTATCACAGCCTTCTTGCGGGGCCCTGGCCACGGTGCCAGGCGGCGAGCAACGACCCCATGGCCGAAGTGGAGGTCGACCGGCTGTCTTTGGTGAAGCTGTTGGACCTTGAGAAGATGATCATGATAAATTAAGTTATCCTAACATTCTAAGAGTAGATATAATGGATTTAAGGGTTTATTAGGGAATAATATTATCATAGCATTGGAATACTATGCTTATGAAGATTTACAATCCTACTCCCCTAATATTACACACACCCATGCTATGGTCCCAAATGTGTGTAAATCCCAAACGAATCTATGGTTTCTGGGGGTGTTTGATAACGTGGGAAGGGATTGATGAGGATTTTAACAACCCCATGAAAATTGGGACTTAACCCAACGAACAAATTGAGATTCGGCCACGAAAAAAAGTTTGTGCATGACCATGTATAATATCCTGTGGTTCCATATCATTTTCCCAAAAAACATGGATGATAGCACGGTAAACGACAATTCTTGTGGGATGTTGTGGGTTTATTCATACCACACTCTTGAGCCAAGTGCAAAGTGTTTCACGATAGATAACCTAGAGATTTGCTGATTCCAGCAACAAGGTCTGCAAGTCGATTTATAGATGATGTACTGGGGTGTAAGATGATTTAAGTATATATAAGAGGTTAGTCGGTGCAAATGTAATGGTGATATGACGGATAAAGCACCAGCCATGACCCGCAGAGGGCCCCAATCGCAGCAGGCCCAGAGACACCGGGAGATCCTGGCGTCGGCTGTCGCAGGTCAGCGGTAGGATATGCCCCAAAATAATCCCAAAATCGGTCGTTTTGGATGCCGAAACCAGTGGTGAAAAGAGCTAACTACCCTAATTCAAGGAAATAATTCTTCATTTGGATACCACAGAAAAATAGCAAAAAAAACACCATAGGATCTGGCCATGCTAGATGTTGTTTATGTTTCTTCTCGAACTGAACAATGAAATTCCAAGGGGACAATGCAAACAACTACTTTGTACAGAAATAGACCATCATGAATCATGAAGTCAACGTTGGTGGAGGCAACATGTCCACAAGATCACAAGACCCGTTGTTTCTGGGTTTGGACATATTGGACCCCTTTTTTACCGTATCAGCATAGGTTCTCTCATTGTTCGCATTTTGTGACTTACACTTTGCCCACACTCTGGAGCTCAAACGCTATAGACTCGGGATTCATGTTGCGTCATTTGTGTTACACGATCTTTGGGCAGTACTTTTAAACACTCTGGATGATTTGAAATTCCCACAAGCCACCAGCCTTTGAGCATCGCCAGGGGTGATCCTGATCCTGCTGAAGTCGGCGCGGCGCTATTCCTCCGAGGACTTCGCCTTTCTCTCGCAGCTGGTGGCCGAATCCAACGGCTGCTGGGTGGCAGAAGCGGCGGGAGAGCAGCGGGCCACCAGTGGCATATAAGGTGGACATTTGCACCCAACGTCATGTACAAATTGGAATAGTATTCACATCAAACTAAGGAGTACATCCATTTAGAGTTCCACCATTAGTTTGGAGGGTGTCAAAAGAACATGTGATTCGAAAGGTATTTTGCATGGCTGTCAGTGAACATGTTGACCTTTGCGGAGAGATAACGTACTTGGAATCTGGCTAAAAAGCACTGATACTCGGCCACACCATGTGTTTCTTCCGCTGAAATAGCATAAATAATTTTTGGAATCATTTGTTTGGTGCATATTTTCTTTATTTTTCTTTGTCAAACCTGTAGCAAGCAGATGTATGTGCTATTTGCTATACACATCTCACAGGTGCTGGTTGATCTTTTTTTCTCCCCTTGTCCTGTTTTTCCCAAAAGCATCTTCGATGCTTGGGTTCTCGTTTAGTTTTCTAACCGCGTGGGGAGCGAGCTGATTTGAACGGTGGTGTGCGGACGGTGTGGCTGCAAGGGAGAGGAAGGGAAAGGAAGGGACAGGAACGGAAAGGAAGGGAAAGGAACGGACAGGAAGGGAAAGGAAGGAAAAGGAAGGGAAGGGAAGGGAAAGGAAGCGAAAGGAAGGGAAAGGAAGGGAAAGGAAAGGAAAGGAAAGGGAAAGGAAGGGAAAGGAAGGGAAAGGAAGCGAAAGGAAGGGAAAGGAAGGGAAAGGAAAGGAAAGGAAAGGGAAAGGAAGGGAAAGGAAGGGAAAGGAAGGGAAAGGAAAGGAAAGGAAGGGAAAGGAACGGGAAGGGAACGGAAGGGAACGGAAGGGAGGGGAAGGGAGGGGAAGAGAAAGCCGCTGGGGATGAGCGAGCTTGGATGCGCGGACCGCTGCGGACGGCGTGGGTGCAAGG
>BGPT01001582.1:132599-143329 GCA_003297045.1 Symbiodinium sp. clade C Y103
AAAGGCTGATCTATTACACTAAGACTTGAAAAGAAATGGTTATGACCACACGCATTCCTGAGCTGATCTTGCACTGCTGAACTGTCACTACCTGTCACAACCTCAGTTGGGAAGATCCCAGGTAACGACTGACCTATTAAAACTAGACTTGAAACGAACGGTTATGACCACACGCATTCCTGAGCTGATCTTGCACTGCTGGACTGTCACTACCTTAGTTGAAACATGCCAGAAAAACAACTGACCTATTGCACAAGACGCAAAATGGCTGCGGATGGATGCCACGAAAGTTCACAAGCTGATTTTGTATGGCTGAGCAGTCTCCACCTTAGTTGAAACATCCAAGTTAGCAACTGATCAATTGAATGAGACTGAATATCAGTTACCACAAAGATTTCCAAGCTGATCTTGCACTGTTGAACTCTCACCTCCTTAGTTGAAAACATCCCAGGTAACAACTGACCTAGTCACAAGGCGCAAAATGGCTTTGGACTGATGCCTTAAAAGTTCCTGAGCTGATTTTGGATTGCTGGTCTGTCACCACCTCGGTTGGATTCATCCCATGCAAAGGCTGATCTATTACACTAAGACTTGAAAAGAAATGGTTATGACCAGACGCATTCCTGAGCTGATCTTGCACTGCTGAACTGTCACTACCTGTCACAACCTCAGTTGGGAAGATCCCAGGTAACGACTGACCTATTAAAACTAGACNCTTGCACTGCTGAACTGTCACTACCTGTCACAACCTCAGTTGGGAAGATCCCAGGTAACGACTGACCTATTAAAACTAGACTTGAAACGAACGGTTATGACCACACGCATTCCTGAGCTGATCTTGCACTGCNACGACTGACCTATTAAAACTAGACTTGAAACGAACGGTTATGACCACACGCATTCCTGAGCTGATCTTGCACTGCTGAACTGTCACTACCTTAGTTGAAGCATGCCAGAAAAACAACTGACCTATTGCACAAGACGCAAAATGGCTGCGGATGGATGTCACGAAAGTTACTTCAGTATGGGATATCTGTATTCGTATGCAAAGAATGTGGTGATACGTAATGGTATTCGTATGCATATTCAAGTAAGTGGGGAGAAGCAGCCGCTTGGGATGAGCGAGCTTGGATGCGCGGACGGCTGCGGACGGCGTGGGTGCAAGGGAGTGGGTGGAAATGGGTAGGCTGCTGGGGATGAGCGAGATTGNGATGCGCGGACGGCTGCGGACGGCGTGGGTGCAAGGGAGTGGGTGGAAATGGGTAGGCTGCTGGGGATGAGCGAGATTGGATGCGAGGATGGCTGCGGAAGGCGTGGGTGCAAGGGAGTGAATGGAAATGGGCAGGGCGAAGGATTCGCTGGGGATGAGCGAGCTTGGATGCGCAAGGGAGTGGGTGGAAATAGGGTGGGGCAAGACCGCTGGGGATGAGCGAGTGTGCATGTGCGAACTAGGGACGGCATGCTTGCAAAGGAGGGCATGAAAAATGTTGGTTTGTCGGCTGGCTATGAGGGCGCAGAAATTAACAGATAAAGTGGACGCAANCAGATAAAGTGGACGCAAATGGGTGGAGCTAGGGAATAGGTGGAGACAGGGGTAGGATGCGTTGCTTTTTTGGGTTCTCGCTTGGCGTATGCATTTTTGCGTATCTAATTTATTAGATGGTGTTGTGAATAATTTCATGTTGTTTTGTATACTATTTTGCGGCGTTACTGTGCTCAAATGAGCTTGCTTGGCTATTGCANNNNGCTTCCGCGCAGAACTGAAAAAACTGTGAAATGTGCAGTGGATGCGTCCATAAGTTTCATCTTCTAAAAAGATGTTGGCAAGGAGCGAAAGGGAAGTACCCAAACCAATTATTACTCCGATTTGCTTGCTGTCGTTTTGCTTTTGGGTTCTCAGGCCCCCCTTGTTTCCCAGTCCCGCCCACCAAGCACCACACAGACTTGTCGATGACGGGGGGACATCCTCATTGACTCCTCAGGTGCCCTGGTGGTCCTGAAGTATTTGAACCAGGCGGAGCTGAGGGAACAACGGGAACAACGCCTGGAGATTTCTGACAATTGTCAATGGACATCACACCCACCTCAAACAGCAACAAAATCCATGCAGACCACCAGTTTGGAGTTGTTTCTTTGGGTTTCCACCTTTGTTTATTGGCAGTAAGATTCCATATCCCTATCCTACGTTGGGTTATTCCCACCCACAAACACTGGTGGTCACCCTCCTAGCGGGTCGCGGAAGGCCAGATACATACAGCCCGAACTTGAATCAAACAATTCTCGATGCACATCCACTATAAGCCATTAAAAGCATTTAAAAACAAGTTCATCCAATACAACCGACTATTGTCAATCATTGAATCATTAAATTATAATATATTATATGGTTATAACACCATTATTATTAATAACAGCCAACTATCATTGAATCATTATTGTAATAGATTATAATTCTTGTTGTCCAAAAGCATCGCCCATTCGTAACGGGTATCACCACCAAGCAAGGTGACTCCCTAGAGACATGGCCAGGACATGAGCACGGAGCAGCCCATTCCCCCCGTCCGTGGACCTGGTTGGTCATGTTAGGCATTTAAGGTGCATCAATTCATATATAATAAATATAGTAATACATACAGTATATATATATAATAAAATAACATATAATGTGACATATACACTATTATATAATTCTCTATATATACCTGCATCCTCCTAGCGCTGCAAAATTTTAGACCCTTACCTGAAAAATGCCCCTTGGATCAAAGGGGCTGAAATTTTTGCCAGGGGCTGAAATCATAATTTGCAACCCGGTGAGCCGATTTTGGGGGCCTCCAGCCCCACAGCCCACATGAGCGAGGCTATAAAACCAATAATAAGAGAATAATTTCGGTGGTTGGGTTTGGGCGTTCCAATTCAATCACCAGGAAACCAGAAACAGCATTGCGACCTAAATAACATATAATGTCTTTTCCTACAACATTATAATACAGCCATATGATAGAGGTTTCTGCATTCCAGCGGCCCGTTCATTTCAGTGGCCCCCTTTACCGGGAAGCCAGCCGCCACTATATAGGGATGCTGAGATCATCAAAACCCTCCAAAATCAGGGACCGGGGAACAAAATCAGAGACTGAGGCAAACCCCAAATTGTGCAAGTTGGTTGTGTGTTTTGCCATCTAGATTGAAAAGCATACAGGAGGGTACAAACGATTTACAACATGCCCGACATAGCCAAGGTGGACGACTTTGTGCATATACACACACAAAACAAAAAAATACAGCACCCGCGCAAGCAACGTGGAAAATGTGGGTGCAAAAAGGTCGAAGCTCATGCAATTGAAGTGGAGGTGTAGCAAGCAAAGAAGCGAACCTACTCATGCATATCTGGTGGCGTCATGGCACAAAAAGTGCACGACTCATTCACATGAATGGAGATGTGGCGCAAAACGACAAGAAAACACTCATGTATACTGTGCACGAAAAAGCAAATGTACCTAGGCCATGAAGTGGCAAATCGGCAAATCTGAAAATAATTGTATTTGCGCACATGAGGGGTATTGTGTAGCACATGACAAAAGTGACAACATTTAAGCACATGAGATTGAAAATTTGGAACACGTGGCAAGCAAGAAAACAGAAAACCTACTCATTGTCATGCATGTGAGGTGGAACATGATGCGCGCGGATGCGCGCGCCAAGTATTGCACATGCATATGGATTCACATGAGGTGAAAAATGTGGCTGCAACGAGCTGGAACGCTGGAACGTCAAAACAAAAAAGAGCCTGCTCATGCATGATGCTGCGCACAAAAGTGAACATACTGAACGCATCAGGGGTGGAATATGCGGAACAAAAAAGTGATTGATCCTACTCATGTGAATGAGGCGGATGTGGAACACAACAAAACTATAAAAAAAAAACCTCATCTGAAATTTGGAAAATGTCGAACATTGTGGAACACAAAAAAAAGGACGAACTCATGAGGTGGAAGATGTGGCGCACACAAAAATGACGTACTCATATATGAGCTGGAAAATGTGGCGCGCACAAAAAAAGTAAACAGACTCACAAGAGGAGGAAAATGTGGCACAAACAAAGATAAAAACAGTGAACGCACTCTTCTGGGGTGGGAGATGTGGTGCACACAAGAGTGAACGGACTCAGACGATGTGCAAGATGTGGCGCACAAAAGTGGAAGGTGTGGCACACAAAAAAATTGAACGTCCTCAAATCTGGGGCGAGGTGGAAAATTTGGCACACACGAACGAGAATGGAATACGAGGTGGAAGGTGTGGCACACAAAAAAATAACGTTCTCATCTGACGTGGAAAGTGCGGCTCACAAAAAAGGAAGGAACTCATATGAGCTGGAAGATGTGTCGCACAAGAAATGAACGCACCTCTGAGCTGGAGGATGTGGCGCACAAAAAAATGAATGGACTCATATGAGGTGGAAGATGCACAAGAAAGTGCCAGTATTCATATGATGCGGAAAATGTCACGCACGAAAAAGTAAACGTATTCATATGAGGTGGAGGATGCGGCGCGCAAAAAAATGAACGCACTCATGATGTGGAAGATGTGGCGCACAGAAAATGAACGTACTAATATGAGCTGGAAGATGTGGCGCACAAAAAAATAACGGACTCATATGATGTGGAAGATGCACAGGACAGTGAAAGTACACATATGAGCTGGAAGATGTGGCGCGCAAAAACATGAACGTACTCATGGGATGTCGAACATATGAAAGTCCGAAAAATACTAAAATTCGAGGGGCGGATTTACCCGGTCAAGGGGCGGATTTACCCGGTCAAGGGGCGGATTTACCCGGTCGCCATCTTTATCAAGTTTTCAGGGCAATTCCGCCAATGAAAGTCCCAAAATCTTGAAATCCTCTCTTTGTGGCACCTTCATTTCATGCCTTTCATGTATGATACATATCTCCTAGTTCTGTGCGGCGTGATTTTTTTCATGCTTTTGATGGTCACATCCACAGCAAGTCCGCTCGTGCAAAAAAATCCTTTTTGCCTGTACACTGTACACAAGGTTCTCATGCATTTGAACCCCTTCTTCATGATGCATTTCGCGAAGCTAACCTCTACACTTTGTTCATGCACGGAAGGACTCATGGGGGAAATCCTTTCAGGTATGAAAACCATTTGTCGGCTACATTCCTTGCAATTTTCAGGGATGAACAATTCGCTTTTATGCCTTCATTTTCAAAACACCCACAGACACATACTTTCTCCGACATTCTGCCCAAAAGAAGCAGCGGATAATTTTGCCATGGATGAAACCTCCTTCTCAGGTCTCAGGTTGTTGCGACCACGACCCCTTTCATGCACGAAAACCTTTTCTCTGCTAGCCCCTTCTTCCGTGTCAGCATAATATGAATCTTTTTCTGCATGAAAGTCTTCGGGGGACTTTTGTGACGCCTTTTCATGCATGAAGGCCCTCTTTTGCGAATACCTTTGCGAAATCCTGTCATGCATGCAAGCGTCATGCAAGCCATGTCTTAAAGTTTTTTGTAAAAAGCCTGTATGAAGCTTGTTCGTGCAATGCATGAAAACTTTTGCTTTTTGGTGCCTGTATGGAAAGCCTTTCAGGCATGAAAATCTGCTCTGCTGAGCTGCGAAAAGAAATACAAGACTTTCCCATACATGACTCATGATAACCCTTTTCAGCAGGGTTTGTGAAGCACCTTTGTGTGCACCAAAACCCTTGCTTTGTGAGTTCCACGATGAATACTGCTTGTGTGTACGAAACTACTTTCTTTGTGGTCACTTTGAGAATTTGATTAACGATATTTTGTTTCTTCATCTGGTCTTGCTTGAACTCCTGTCTTGACGGCACCCCTTCAATTGTTCACCTGCGTAAAGCAATACTTTGGGATACTTTGGGTATATGCGGACGAACGCCTTTCATACATTTCAATTTGAATTTTCTCATGTTTTTTTGAGGCAGCAAGGAAGCCAACTACTCGGGGATCATACGAATCCGGTTGTTAGACAGAAGACCACCCTAAAAAAAATGGGTTCAAGAAATGTATGCCCTGAAGGATAGATATTTTTTGCCTGGGTGCGGCTGCAGCCGAACTTGCTTAAAAAATGGTGACAAGTGTTCTACGTCTACATGTGCCGTTTTGCAATTATAATCTGGATTCTACATTGGTCTGAAGCCAGTAGGCTATCCCAGGGCCGGCAAAAGTTGCATTACTTGTGATGCTGTACATATTGTCATCCTTTTGCATTCAAATTGCCACTAGCTAGTTTCCTTAGTTCAACTATTTGAGTTTCCGCCGTTAGAAAACCTAAATGACAGATGCTCACAGCTTGTGCTGAAAGCATATGTTGTATCAAAATGCAGGCAATGAAACCTATAATGAAACAAAAACATGTCTCAAAGGGGCTGGGCTGTGCACTCCTCGGGCTTTGCGTGCAGAAACGCAACTATGGTTTTGCACTTTACACTGAATGCTAAAGCACAAAATCTTCCAAAAAAACACCTAGAGCTGGGAAGGAACTCAATGCAGTTGGACAAATCTTTTGGACTCATTGGTTTGGGTTCTCGCAAGCGTGATGTATTTGACCCAACTTTCTAAAGAAGATAGCTAGAACATTCACACCCTGTGGTGACATGCGCTGAGTGCCGTTGCCCTTTCGGAACTCTACGGACAAGCAGAATAGGACACATAAAATTTCACTTCATGGGGCACTTGCAGCAGCGGCCAACTTATCCGATCTTTGAAGTCTAAACCTCTTGTTTCTTCCCAAATCGAAAATTGCAAGGGGCAGAAATCCAGCTAAGGGGCAAAAATCACATTGAGGGGCAGAAATTTCATGGGTTTTCCTAAGGGGCGAAAATAATGCAAGGGTGGAAGATCGAGGTATATATATATATTATATTATATATATATATACCACAACAATCTACAAGTATATGTTGTATATTCATTTTTTTTGGAATATATGTGTGGGCATGGTTTTCAGCATCCCCAGAGGAAATGGTCAGGTGATCTTGACATGCCCTCGAGGTTTTGCCATGTTTGCAAACTGCGGTGGCGGCAGGCATCCGGTCAGGGCTGTTTGGGTCCAACCTGCGAGCTGCTTTGTCATGCGGTTGATGTGGTTGATTTCGGTGGGTGATGCTAGGTTTTCTCAGTGAGGATGAGATGCTGATGCGTTTAATTCATGTTAATTATTATATGTTTTGATGAATTTTATTCTGTTCAAACCAATTAGATTTACGAGTGCTTTGGTGTTGCCACCTGATCCACTGTTTGCCTCCATTTCAGTGGCAGGAAAACGTTTGCCGCTGTCTGCTTGTTTCTGGCAGGCGAGGAATGGGGGGTCCAAGCAAGTTCGAACAAGGTCTTGCAGCTTTGCCATCAATGACTTTTGATGACGCTATTGATTTCTTGTAGATTTCTGTAGTGGCTCCCAAAAAAGATGGAAAAGGGAAGCAGGCCTCTTTACAAAAGAAAGTGGGGAACCACAACAGGGATATTTATCTTGAGGCCACCACAGATGCTGTGCGACAAAGCAGCCACAAAATAATCATCAAATGCACCGCAAGAGGATAAGCAGCCAGAAACATCGGCATCAATTGGGCAGAAATCACCAGTTGGAAGATCCTATGTCATCATTGGACGACGTTCACAGTGCACCCTTTTGAGGCATGTGGCACCTTGAGGCTGGTGGAAGTGTTGTATTTGGTTTGTCGAGATTGTTGGGACTCCCAGATGCTGTTTTGAGGCGATCAAGAGCGGCAGGGTCGCCTCTGAAAGAATCATCCTGGAGCAAATGGTTCCCCCAAATTCAACAATTTCAATTCTGAGATCGGGAAAATCTTTTCCAGAGATGGTCCAAATTTCAAGATATGTTGAATTATCTACCTATGAACGCTCCAGGATGCAATATGGTTGCAACCCACAATCCTGCACGGACCGAGGCCCTGAGCGGGTGCGGAAGTATCTGATCCACTACCGCGCGCCATTTATTTTGAAGCGCCTGGATGCCGAGAACAACACGGCAGCAACATGGTAGAAGTGTCGGGAAACATGGGCTGTGTGAGTCAGGTCAGATCAGGTCAGATCTATGAGATTTAGTTATAGCAATTCAATGCAATTCAGAATGTCTAAGTCTCAGACTGATGTCCTTCTCTACCTTCCGCAGATGGTACCGGATGTACTGGGTGTGTTTACTTTAAAACGTTCAGCTTGGTCGTTGCCATGACCAAAATTCACCAAGGCCTCAATCGAGTTGAAAGCCCCCGTGCGCAACGGCTGGTGCTGAAACTGCTGAAGAAGCAGGCACGACACGCAAGAGCTGAGTGCTGTGCTGCTGGTTTGATGTTTAGGTATGGCTTTAGAAATTGGGTTCCAATGGCCGCTCAAAATTGGTTATCTCTAGTGTTTAAGCATCTCAAAGTTCTTCTCAATGGTTTGAATATGCTCTTCTGCTTCATGTTCATAGTAGCTGGGATGATCCCAACAGGCTAATCCACATGTTTCATGGGGGTTGGAACCACCAAACACGAGCGGGAAGCTCGACCGTGGAAGAATATGTTGGGTTCCTTCGGTGGCAACACCTGTCCATTTTTTTCTTGTTGCGGGCGCAGACCCAGCTGCGAAAAGATGATGGAAGAACCAAGCTAGAAGTAAGCTAGGAACAGGAAAAGATAGGAAAGGGAAACGCATCAGCAAACTGATCCACTTGCATAGTCCGTAAACCTTTTCCTGTTGAGAAATACTCCCATCCTTTTGAAGGGGTAACCTTCCCCTTAGTAGCGATGCGACAGGTGCGATACCTGCCACGACTCTCGGCCCAATTATTGGGAAACTTCGTAGGGATGACGTTCCTTTACACTGATACACGCATGAAAAACAGGTAGCTGGCGCTCTCTCCAACGAAATTTTTCAGGTTCTCAGGTTCTCAGGATTGAATTCATGCTGATGCAGAGGGTCCAGCGAATCCAGCGCATGCATCCGACAGCAAATCTGGTTGCGCACTTGAAATCTTCTTCAACAAATTGTTATATCTACATGTACATTAGAATTACATAGAATTACAATGAATTACATATTATACCCGGTCTTTAGGATGCGTTCATCCTTCAGGAGGCATGAAAGTTCCACAAACACCAAACGCTGATGGTTCTGAGAAGGGTCGAGATGTGCCGAGGATGCTGTTGAATTCACCAATTCTTTGGGCTCGTCCATCAAATAATTGTCTTCATTGCGTTTAGTATTGTAATGTTGCTAAATGTTAGTAATATACTGTTGATATTCTTACATGATATATGTTGTATTATACTATACTGAGATATACTGAGTATTTTTCAGAGGGCAACTGGTTCAGTATGTGTTCCATCGCTGAGGCAAGTGGAGACAGGCCAACATGAAGGCCTTGAGTGCCATCTATTTGCAGGCGCGGAGATTTGCGACGGAAAATGCTCGGCTGATTTCTTCAAAAATAATGGTTTGGAGGAACCAACAAAAACTGGTCGAAAAAAAGAATGGCCTAAACCTATGTCTTCAATCAGGTGCTATCCAGATGGGTCAGTCTTCCATCCTAATGTCCTTGGGACAAGCATCTTCTACATCCCATCATCCAGCGAAGCAACAAGCACTGTATCAAGATGATTCCCGAAGTGACACAAATGGGTAGGGCCCTAGTGAGAACATCCCCGGCAAAAACTGGAGCTGTTGCATTGGGAGGGGGGGGCAGACTCCACCTTCTAATCATCTCAGTCTCACTTCCTGGATCATCCAATGCCAGCCACCACTTGCCTCAACCTTGCGCGTGCAGTGCGCGCGATCATGGTAACCAGGTCGAAATGGACGGAGCTAAGTGCAGCTCATATTATAACAAGTGCAACCCTGACATGGTTTATTGTTGATGTCCACTTGTTGTACTACTACATTCTCTTCGCAGTTTTGAGCCTGTAGTCCACAATGACTTCATTCTGATCAGAAACTGATACAAGACAAAGTTGCCATCTTCCACCTAAAGTAGCGTTGAGGGGCTTTTTTTGGGGGGTTATAGGTCGAAATTGTTGAAACCCAAAAAGCTTCTTCACTTGGATGGCCGATGATGTTCGGTACCTTGGCTCGCGGATCACAGGTGACCATGTCTCCTTTGGAGGATTGGCTGTTGAACGACGCGGCGGAACAAAGCTCCGAGTCCCAGGAGTCCTTGGGGCCGATGTCTTTGCGACGATGGTCCCGTGGGGCTTGTATGGTTTGTTCATGGTGACCTTGGTTTATAATACAGCTTGAGAGTTGTTTAAGAATCCGAAAGCTCCAAGCCTAGGGTCCCTCAAATTCTTAATTTCAATTATCGAAAATTTTGGAGATAAACAAGGTGAGCCCCCCTCAAATTCTTATCGTTTTTTTCCCAAAAGCATCTTCGATGCTTGGGTTCTCGTTTAGTCATTAAACCGCGTGGGGAGCGAGCTGATTGGAACGGTGGTGTGCGGACGGTGTGGCTGCAAGGGAGAGGAAGGGAAAGGAAGGGAAAGGAAGGGAAAGGAAGGGAAAGGAACGGACAGGAAGGGAGAGGAAGGGAGAGGAAGGGAAAGGAATGGAAAGGAAGGGAAAGAAAGGGAAAGGAAGGGAAAGGAAGGGAAAGGAATGGAAAGGAAGGGAAAGAAAGGGAAAGGAAGGGAAAGGAAGGGAAAGG
The DNA here is from genome assembly GCA_003297045.1 of Symbiodinium sp. clade C Y103. Classification (NCBI taxonomy): domain Eukaryota; class Dinophyceae; order Suessiales; family Symbiodiniaceae; genus Cladocopium; species Cladocopium sp. clade C. Next base: position 143,285 of record BGPT01001582.1, read on the forward strand.
AACGGGAAGGGAAGGGAAAGGAAGGGAGAAAGGGAAAGGAAGGGA
>BGPT01001583.1:0-7500 GCA_003297045.1 Symbiodinium sp. clade C Y103
GATTGAAAACATGCATGTTCATTCTGTGCAGCAGCGGCTGAATGTGGCTGAATCACCAGGAGCCAGTTTATACATGGAAAGGATCCAGATAGAACCACATTTGCATATATATAATATACTTATACACACACACATATATATATAATATTATATATACATATATGTATGCATGTGTTTAGACATACTTATATAGAGAGACAGGGATCACCATTAACTATTTGGGTCTGTGTGAAGCTGGGATGTACCCATCAGCCGCGGCCTTTTGAAAAGCCAAAATGTAAATTAGCCAGTGGATGGAATGAGATCCCATGTTCAGACAAATCCATATCATGAAGTCCGATTGTTTAGGGCTGAACTTGAGCTGCCCACGTTTTTCCCATCAATTCCAAATGGGTAGACTCTGCTTGAGCATATTGATCAATCGGGGTTGCAGCAAAAAGTGATGAAGAAGTGTGAAAGATGGTAATGTGGTTTCTCCCCAAAATAAACCTACCATGTGGGGACGCTTGGAATCCACCCATACATGGTGATGGCATTGGCATATGGCATTTGGGTTTCCCACATTGCCATCCTTGGACCCCCAACTATGGGTGCCAACTCAAAGGCCGCAACGCGGCTAGCCATTACCTAATGCCTTGCGTGTTTGATACCTAGTAGCAATAATCTTGCATGCATCTTCATAGCTGCGCCTACTGATAGTTTGATACATATGTACTTTAATATATGACGTGTTTACATGTATGTGTCCTATATATATATATATATATATATATATATCGTATAAACGAAGCGGTCTGGGAATCTGCGCGTGCTCGAAAGCAAATGGGGATACCCCGCAAGCCTTCTTGGGCTTTCTCTAGGGGTGGAGCGTTTACCTCATTGCCGGTGCCTATCATTTTTGCCCTCTGGTATCTCCAAAATAATCATTGTCTACAATTATACCATTGTAAAGAAAACAAATGATCGAACTAGATTGACAATTTTCCATGCATATCGATGTTAAATTACCAGGGGGTAAGTTGGTTGACAAGTGCTGTGAACTAGTTCGACGTATTTTCCACCACCCCAACCATTATTGGAGTTACGTTTACCAACTGAGCTTGCATTGCTTTCTCATGACCAAGACTGACCAATACCCCCCAAAACAATATCTTGTCATGTGAGCCAGAGTGAACCAACACCATTGGGACATCTATATATCTGGTTTTGGGCGATGACATGCGGTTCGTAGAGTTCGTAGCTACTTAGTAAGCAATACTAAATACTGCAGTATTGTTTACAGATTCAATTCAATGGAAATGTGGACTTCCACTCATTTCCCCATACATGCAAACTATCTCTAGATCACTTTTCCCCAACAACCGCGCCACATTGCGAGGCAAACACAAACCGAACAAACTGTCAGCGGCCTCAAAACTGGGCTTGGCGCAGGTGTCAAAGGCGCGACCTGCGAAGCGGTCTGAACCTTCCGTTGTGTCATCGTGGCAATGGGAAACCCCCTGTATACATGGAGGTTTTATTGGGAAAATCCCTTGCGGGAAAATCACGACTACGCATTTTTTCGGTTTTGTTTGCCATGTTTGATTACCTGAGGGTCAAAATGTGGGTCATTTCATGATGATCTACCATATTGTTGACATGTGATTTTGGAAAAAATGGAAAACGAAACTGAATCTCCAGTGGTTCAGGTTTTGAAGAGCATGATTAGACATGGAACGATGAATCCACCACCCTAGATAAATGGTGGTCTACAGGTTGGAAACCACCTCAATTTATTCGTTTGTCTGTGAGTTGGGAATTGCTTGCATGTGCCGAAAAATGAATGATGAATAACGACGGACGCAACTGCAGTCATTGTGATTTCAAGATGGTTTCAGGTGATGGTGACATTACAGCCGTGCAGCCACAACTGTTCTTTTCCATTTGGTTGACCAATACAGGGACCCCCATCCTTCACAACCAAGAGGAGGATCTCCAAACCGGCCCGTCTCTTTTTTTGGGGAAATCATTGGAGCCAACAGTTTCTTTTAGGTAAGCCCCCGGTTGAACATCAGCTGTCTTAAACGAAGTTTTCGCCGCCTGTCCAGGTGATTCAAAGTTCAGTGGCTCGGTGGCATCGGGAAAGGTCATCCCATATCACCGATCATCGCCTGATGAAGTACATCCGACAACAAAACCCTGCTATGCCCTTCTTTCAAGTTGCTAAGCATGGGTTTGTTTCCCGCGTTTTAATGGCCAAAGGGTTGAAATTGTGTTGATCCTTCAGGAGGTTTGCAGCAAGAGATGTCAGCTGCACCACATCTCGTGGATTTTAAAGGGTCAACCTTGGCTGGATCCGATTGGGCAAATCTTATGTCCGTCCAAAAATCGTTTGGGGTCGATCATGGACCAAGTTGGTGGATGGTAGACTACTACCTTACTCTTTTGCTACAATCATGAGATATCATTAGTGACCAGCTGAAACTATGCCTTTTTTGCAGATTATCTACGATTTGGCCATGTTCTTTGTTTGGGATGGGGGGGAATGAACAATCATTTGTAAAAGATACAAGTTAGATTGCTACCGGGGAAGTGGCTGTGTGACATTTTAATGTGAAAAAAAAAGACCAGCGCCTGACTATGTGGAGCTTTACGCCGTTCACAAGCTGATGCCATGAGGACATAAGTAAAGCAGATGGTTGGGACATGACGCACTTGAGTGAGATCGCATGCAGCCTCTTGGAATGTTGGGGGTACTTGCGGCAAAGGATTCTTGCTATTTTTCGTCCATAGGGTTGCAGGGCTCCACAGCTTAGGGGGCAGGCTAGGGAGGGCAAAGGAGTGTGAAAAAAAGGGCTGTGATGATGAGAGAATGGTTTTGTCCTACTTGCCACAACTCATGGGTTCGAAAGGGCCGGCCGAATCCACATCGTTGGGTTGAACTGATGGTCTAATTTCCGCTGGGTTTAACCAGCATGTTTAATGCTGTCACCAAGGAGTAGTGAAGTAGAGGGGGAGTTGGACCTCCATCACTGACTTGGAGATACCAAGCAGTATACAATACAGTAGATATGTGGTTGGTGGTGTCAACTATTGAAGTTCATGTTCCCTCTTAATTACCTGGGATGATGAGAGTGGACTCTTTCTTTTTTTGATTGCTCCACCACGAACTAGACCTCTGCCTTTCTGCGCATTTCCCTGATGCCGAGCCTGTCTGCATACGTTACCACAGATCCAAGCTCCATCGACCTAGTTCATTGTCAGAGAAAAAAAATATGATCTTCACTATCTGGAATCAGCTTCAGGAATGCTTCAGGATTTATTCAAGCGATTAGAGGAGGTTGGGGCTTCAGTTTTTGCTGGTCCAAAGCCCGTTTTTGAGCCATGTTTGTAGATGAAATCCCATGCATCTTGCTGAAGGCTACATCCACGAGCCCGACAAAGCAGTCTTCAGGAAGATCGCAGAGGCAGCTGCTGCTCTTCTTGCAGACACGCCGAGCATGCTGTGCCTTGCATTGCTACGTGGGTGTGACGGGGAAAAAACATTGGCATGATATAGTCGAGGGTGGCACCCTCGTAACATCACATGGGGATGGAAAATCCACACTTTGAATGGGAACCTATCGGCATATCGGCATATCAATCTATCAATCAGGAATTTTCCAGTGCCAGGTTCGATTACCAAAGGGTAAGTATGTTCACCAACAAACACTGAGCAATAGTTCACCCCTAGCAAGGTCAACCCCGGGTTCATGTGGACACCCAGTTGATGAGTATCAGGGACATTGTACCTTTAATGAAATTGTTGCCAAAAAACTTTATTGGCAGGTACAATGGCCAATAAAAGCCTGATACACTGTCAGTAAATTTGTCAGATAGAAAGTCAGTTGATGGGGATCACCCGTAAGTATTTCTTTCCCTCCTGGGGAATTGAAAGCATCAACCAGAAAGCGATGGTTTTTTCATCATCTTCGTGGCATTTTCAACATATGTGCCACATGTTATCACATGTTATCACATTTTCGGATACATTTTCAATATCTTCCCACGTTCCCCAAGCGCTTCTCAAAATCTTCCATAGATTCCCCACATTATTTCGACATATCTTGCAATATTTGCCAGCCTATGCCAGCCTCACTTTCCACCAGAAGTTCCAAGTGCCGAGGAAGCGCGAGACGCTGATGCCCTTCATAATGGCTTTCCATCAGACAGGGAGCATGAAGGAGCTGGATGCGTCGCTGGCAATGCAGATTACAACGGGGTCTGAGCGACAAGAAACGGGGCACTTTTTGCATCTGAGTCTTGTTTTAGCTGGGTTTAAGCGATGGATGAATCAATTATTTCTTCCGTGGTATTTGGGGATGGGGGCTAATTTTCTGAACCAACATTTTTTGGATGTTTTGAGGCTCTAGCATCGGATGAGGAGGAATTTTGCGATCATCAGTGGGAGAAACTGCAATGTTCATATATAGAATTTCATATGTATTTGCATATATATAATATAATATATATAATATAATATATAATATATCATATATATATAATATATAATCTATAATATATAATATATAATATATCATATATATAATATACAATATATCATATATATAATATATAATATATCATATATATAATATATAATATATCATATATATAATATATAATATATCATATATAATATATAATATATAATAATATATCTGATATGTATAATATATAGAATATGCGCATGTATAATATATATATAGAATATGCATGTATAATATATAGAATATGTATAATATAATGTATATATATATATGAATATATTTATGCATTTGATTGAATCTATCAATTATATTAGATACATGTGAATATATATATATATATATATACATTTTGTACATTGTTTGAATTATTGAGATGGAAGGGTAGCTGGATAGGTAGATAGATATGTGCCGACATAGATACGTACTTGTAAGATAGCACATAGACACACAAGCATGTGCCTAAAAAAACATGCCAAATATGTCTAAACACAAAAACTGTTGGTGTTTGGCGAGTCTCTGGGCCCCAGGATGGCAGGATGACTGGCTGCATGGGGAGTGGTCAGCGGAGATTGTTGAATTTCTGAAAATTAGTTTTTGAGAAAAATCTTCGACTATGGTGGGAAATCGGAACTGTCCTCAAATGTCATGAAATGTTCATGGCCAGCTTAGACTAGAAGGGGCAAATCATTTTTTCCTATGGTTTCTTGGTGTAGCATCACTATAGGAGATTGCGATCGCCAAAAACAAATTGGGGATTGACTGATTGACCCGGCAAAATGAAGGGTTGTGAAGGCTTCCCCCTTCTTATTGACATGAGATTTCAACATGGTATGTTTCATGAAATATGGTTTGAACATCACTTTTTAAATAGGTGCCCCCTCATCATGTTTACTGCTGCCATTTGCTCATGGCAAGTGCTGGGATATTCACCCGACTTGTTGCTGCAAGAATTCTTGCAGCAATGGTCCATCTACATTCTTGGAGGGTGCATCATGGTGTATCTTTGGCATCGTAAATCGAAAGCGGTTAATGCCCTATACATAACTGGGGTATATCCCAGTACCACTGGACTGGGTTATTTCATTTTGTTATTACCCGCTCACGAACCGGGATGCCCATCATCCAAATAAAGATTTGGATTTTAGCTGCTCCCTAGAACGGTTCAAGTTTTGCCCCATGTCCTTGAGGTTGTTCAAGAGACGTTTGGTTATATATTCCAATGTGTAATATAAAGTGTCTGCAACATAGCCACTGACTATTTTCACTATATCTCCTCACATTAGACCACACAATGGCCCTTGAGGTTTCTCAAATGGCTAAAGAGCAGCAAGTGGTTCAAAAATTATCTGAGCAACCAAAACGAGGCTGGGTTTGGTGGGTCTGCCTTGGTCAATTTGCAAAACAAATCTGGAACCGGCTGGAAAACACACACACACATCCCTTTTTGTTGTCATGATCAGCCTTTCTTGGCAACGGTGATTCATACGATATAATCATTGCCAATATGCAAGATGGCTGGAGGGCACCCTCCCAAAACCAAGCCTTGGATGGTGGAGTGCTTTTTGATGCTGCCCCCAACGCCATAATTATTTTTGGGTGTTTCAAAATCTGTAAGCCCGTTCCATCCCACGATTTAGTATCATGTTCCTGACGAAAACTGCCATATGAGGTCAAGCGCATGCACAGCGAGGCTCAACAAGGGTTTGGCGGCGCTGACAGTCCATGTGGAGGGGAGGTGATGGTTATTTGGGGCAACCCCCGGGGTTGAGACACACCCATTTCATATTTTTGGATATATATTAAAACTATATTAAATAGATATATTCCTCGTGTACCCCACTTCTTGTATATCCTATTCCTTCTTTGCCAATTTTATTCCCATTGAAGTCCCATGTGTTTTTTTAAAACCCTTTTAACATCCTCGTTTTCATGGTTGTATCAGATTTACATCCCCATTTGTTCCTGAAACAATGCTGGTTCAATCCCGATTTGTTCTGGCTATCGTGTTGGTTTTCCTGAAATCTGCTGGCCCAAGAAAATCTAGAAAGCCTTTAACAAGAGAGATACGTAAGCTGGCCTATGACTGAAATCGGTTTCAGCACCTACTAAAGTTGGTCTCATATCTGTTCCATTACACCCACATTTTTGCTGCTCCCATTGAATTGTCCATACATTCTTCCTATCAAAGGATTTGTTTCAGATCCCCATACATTCCAATTGTCCCCAGCATGTCGGTACCTCGGCCTCCAGGACTTCGTCGTTTTGGTGGCCGCCATGGTGCATGCGGAGGATTTCGATGCTTTGGAAGACCTGGAAATGTGTCTGAAGCAGGCGCCAACGGTGGATCTTGATGGTAGGCCAAATGCAATCCATACTTTCCTTCCAATCATCATGACCCTGTCATGACTAGGGCGACTAGGTGGCTAGGGGATTGGAAGATTAGTTTCCACTTATTTTTAAACTATTTTCAGGGTCGAACTGTCAATTTCAGATGGTATGCGGTATGCATATTTTCGGGCATGTTCTTCGCCATAGATGGTAAAGACTGAACTTGGCAAAAGGAGGCCAAGCCATGCGGTTTTGAAGTGTTGGGTAATGAATCAACATCATATACCAGGTAGTGCCCGGCCCATGCCTGGGCGGAAGTTTCGAGAAGAGGAAATGCCTGTAGGAAAAAGATTGCCTATAGGTAACTTTTTGAGATGCAGAAGCAACCAAGTGCTGAAGTTGTGAGGTGCACCAACGAAAGAGCAAATGGTTGTTGAGATGCCAATGACATGATATGAAAGAATCCATGCACAACTGACAAATGAATCAATGAAACAATGAATCGATGAATCAATGAACCAATCAAAAGATGAATCAGTGAAGCGAGGAAGAAACGAAGCAATGAATGAATGAATCAGTGAAGCAACAAATCACTGAATCAGTGAATGAAAGATTTAATTATTCAACGTTTCAATAAATCATGATAATCATGCCATGAATCAAT
>BGPT01001583.1:12500-16293 GCA_003297045.1 Symbiodinium sp. clade C Y103
CCCCCGATCCATACCAAAACGCAGGTGATCCAGACACCCATATTATAGCTTATGATATGCTATAATTTACCTCTTAATCAAATATGAATAGTTATATATATATATAACCTCATGTAACTATATACATATTGGAATTAAGATGAAAGGACCTGCGCTGTTGCAATTCATTCTCTGGTTGTTCCAGCCATGGAGCTGCAGTTGTAGATTCAGTCGATTCCTTCTAGAGTTTCAAGTGAATCAAGCGTCAACTGATCCAAAACCTGACTACAGTAAAGTGAATCCATACACAAATTGATCCATGTATCATATCATAATTAAATTATATATATATATATTTTTTGTATGTGTGTGTGTGTGTCAATGCATTGATGGGCATCAAGTGCCACCTCCCATGTTCGAAATGGTTTCACCTCCGAGCCAAGGAATTCGCCAGAGACTGATCGAAGTCTGCAGCCAAGGCATCTTAAGGGTTGCAAATGGTTTGGACCAACCCAGGGATCAAGAGAAATATAGGACCCATTGAATGGCTAAACAACTGCAATCGAGTGTGAAGTGAGTTCTTCAAAGGGTCAAATCAGAGAAAACTCCATTGCACATCAAGAAATACTGTATACATCTGTATTCTTTTTTCCACTGCAGACCTGGATTTACAGAAATACAGGGCAAAGAAGATGGGTTGACAAGACACTATATCATATTTCAACTTAAAGTTGTTCACTTCCAGCAGGAAGTCAACAAAAACCAACGAGGTAGTCACATATTTCTCCTACAAGTTCATGCCAGAAGTGCGGGCATAGGCCAAAGATTTGAACCAATGTACACCAAAAAGATCCGAACAACCACATAGTGAAATTCAGGTGCAACCACATAAGATTTTTTTCTCCAGCCAGTACACTGAGTAACGTAAACAGGTGGGGACTTCCTGAGGACCCCCGGATACCCCCGGAGCCTCTGAGGAGAGAGGCTGGAAAAGATCCCGAAGCCCAACACAGGTGAGGATCACTGGGGGTGCAAAAATGGGGGTCCGAAGCCGAGAATGGTTTGTTTGGGTCGTATTTTTCTTGGGTACCAGGAACAACCTGGAACAACCCGAAAACTGTTTAAACCTAAACCTGGGATACTTTGGGACAGCGGCCCGTGTTGTTCCTTTCGAACATGTGCTTTCCCATCTCCCCGCCATTTGGGGTCGTTGACCTCTCAACTTGTTTATTTGGGAATTGGCTACGGCGACGGAAGCGTGGCTTGAAATTAGCTCTTGGTAATTCAGGTCCATCCCTACAAACGGGATGATGATCGTCAACGACTTTCATACATTTTCAGTGGACTTGATGCAATCAACCATGTGTGCAAGACTCAATCGTTGCACAAACATTGCAAAGACTCCACAGTGATGTTCAGTGCTGCGTCGCAAAGTCAAGTACTGTACCTTTTGCCAATCTCACATGGCAATAGATATCCTCCGCATCCCATCCGTAGATCATTTTATTATTGAGGATCGGGACGTTCCACTGCCATGTTTGATTTCCAGATGGTATGCTTACACCATCTCCCGTCATTCCTAATTAATTTGTTGGGAAGATCACAATCCTTGACCTTCGTACACCATTTTTTTTCACGTGGTTTTGCGCTACTACCAGGATATTTTGTGGGGACTGAAGCCTGAAGCCATGAGCATTCGGCTTTTGCTGCAGGCAATGCGTGGTCTTCGTTCCGTATCAGCTTGGAAAGTTGCCTGACGGCACAACTTGAGTCCGACAGGCGTTCTAAATGGGGCATATACTAATCAGCCAACAACAATCAAATATCTAAGATTGGCCATGTCTTCAGGGCAAATCTGGCAGATGATTGGTCACTCTTGATTCGACCTGCTTTTTATGGAGGTGTTCTTTCTCCTCCTCTTTCTGGTCCTGTTTTCTCGTCCTCTTCATATCTCAACAAAATTTGCCTCATCCCTATGGATAATACCCTATACCCTCGCAATCCAAATTAAACTGCCTTTGCATAGGGAAGAAGATCCGATACCACACTAAGCCTGACTCTATTGTCAAATATTTCAAACTGGATCCCTACATTAGAGGGATAGGGTTTTGCCTTATAACTGGGAATATCCGATAGGGTTTTACCCGTATAACTGGGGATTTCCGTGAACTCAACATACATGGTTGTAAGCAACTGAACTGCCATGCACATTGCCCTTCCGCCCAGGCAGCCTTGCACCCTTTGTCCGTGGCAAGTGCCGTGCGCCACGCTTGGAAGCGGCCTATGCTGGACGGATCATGCATGGTTTGGAGCAGTGTGGAGCATCTGGGCTGAACAAAAAACACCCTGATGACTACTCTTCGGTAGTCAACCATGGCTGCGGAGGGTGACATTTGTGTGATTTAGGATATTTAGGGGGACAAAACATACAGAACATATATATCGGCTACGTTGAAGTTGAAGATCTTGCTACCTTGGAGATGTTGCTAGGTTGAAAGATGTTGCCACTTTGGCAAGGTAACTAGAGAATCCACAAAGCCACACAGAGTGGCTGGAGCCACCACTCAGCCACTCTCAACCACTCTCAGCCAGTAAGTAAGATTGGCTGCACCAGCCACTCAGCCACTCTCAGCCACTCAGAGTGGCTGCTCCGATTTCGCGTGCCGTGCTGCACATCCACTCAATATATCTATGAGGACTGAACATACTGAACGAATATGTCATTCAATTGGCGAATTCCTTATTTACTATAGAAATATCACAAACAGGGGATGTTGTAGAATTGCCATTTTAGATTGCCAGAGGACAAGGGAAGATGTCTGGAAAACCCATAACTGCACCGAAGGATTGGAGGTGTCCTGCACGAGGCGATATGTGGGGAGATATGGAGATGCTTCGCCAGAGCAGCCATGCATTTGTGTAGGCACTCCGAATTGACATGAATCAACCAGATAGATGCAGTAGGTAAATATATATATATATATATGCCCGCAGTAACCATCCAATTTAGGTGCAGTTAGATAGGAAACCATGCCCAAATCTAGTAATTTTAGGAACAGGTGATGGTACGGTATCAGCTCGCCTATGACTCCGCCATGGATGGGTGTGAACCAGCTGCGCTCTGGTTACTTTGGGCTGAGCAAAATCCACACAGATACAGGAAACCATGGATTATTATATTTATATAGTATACCGCAGTATACCGTCCAAATATGGAGCTTCCATGAGCTTCCTGTAGGTGCTCCCCTTGCACAGTTTCCAGTTGATTGGAAACTTGCCATTGACAACGGCCTCAGGTATTCCAAAGCCCTCCTAAGCGACAAAGCAGCAGCGACTTTGTGACTGTGAAGGACATTTTGACCGCTGCCTCGCATTTTTCGGAGGACATGTTTGTACCTTGGTCATTGGGCCACACCTGGGTAGAGGATGGTATACGACCCCAATGGAGATTACTGCGATTATTGATGATTAGTGGGTATGTAGTATTTGGAATGCCCGAAAACGACACATGGAATGATCCGCACAATGCAGCGATAGTTAGTTAGTTGCTTTTGCACTGTCATTCGTGTTTTTCCCGAATGCGTAGCAAGGGTTCCCGTTTCACTCTGGGGGTTTGGGGGTTGAGGGTGTGTTCGCCAGACGTTGCGCAACCGTCCGCAACCGTTCGCAACCGTTCGCAACCGTCCGCAACCGTCCGCAACCGTCCGCAACCGTCCGCAAGTGTCCGCGTGAGGTCGCTATGGCCGTGTCTATGGGGGAAGCTGCAAAGGTGGTCGTTTTTGGACGTTTGAGACGTGTCGAAACGTCATTTCGT
>BGPT01001583.1:17073-32433 GCA_003297045.1 Symbiodinium sp. clade C Y103
AAGAGTGTCTTCCCAAGAGTGTCTCCCAAGAGTGTCTCCCAAGAGTGTCTCCCAAGTGTGTCTCCCAGGAGTGTCTTCCAAGAGTGTCATGCCAGGAGTGTCTCCCAAGAGTGTCTTCGCAAGAGTGTCATGTCAAGAGTGTCTCCCAAGAGTGTCNTGTCTCCCAGGAGTGTCTTCCAAGAGTGTCATGCCAGGAGTGTCTCCCAAGAGTGTCTTCGCAAGAGTGTCATGTCAAGAGTGTCTCCCAAGAGTGTCTTCTCAAGAGTGTCTCCCAAGAGTGTCTTTCCAAGAGTGTCATGCCAAGAGTGTCTTCCCAAGAATGTCATGCCAAGAGTGTCTTCTCAAGCGTGTCTCCCAAGAGTGTCTCCCAAGCGTGTCATGCCAAGGGTGTCTTCCAAGCGTGTCATGCCAAGAGTGTCATGCCAAGAGTGTCTTCCCAAGAGTGTCTTCCCAAGAGTGTCATGTCAGGAGTGTCAAGAAAGTTCGTGTGAGCATTCGGGTTCGTGGGCTGCATCTTGTTTCAGTGAGAGTCTGGTTGTTGTATCCTACAGCATGCTAACTTAGCTGAAGCAACCCTGGAAATGGAATTGCCAAACCCTTCGGTAGCATTTCTCGTTACTTCAACTTCAATCCCCATGTGACCATGTGTTTAATCGCATGTGATCTGATGTAATTGCTGCCTCTCATCACCAGGATCCTCCTCCACCTTTGCTTCTTGCCATGTCTGTCCATTTCTTCTGATTCTTTTCTTCTTATTTGTGTTGTCAGTGTTGTTGTTTTTTAATAATGGTTCTTCTTCTCCTTTTCTGTTCTTTGTTTTTTTTGAAGAATCCTGTTCCACTTGTTCTTCTTTGCTTTTTAGACCCAATGAAACCGGAAATCGCATAACCCTTTGATCGTTTGGGTGAGCTGCCGGCGGAACCAAGGCCTCAATGCCTGCCTTGGTGCAGGCCCTCATCCAGGGCATCAGCAATCTGCCAACCCCTCGGGAGGCGGCATTTTGAGGGTCAAGATGGAAAACGATCACACAGCCACAACAATCATGGGCTCACCCACGAAGACCGGTCTTTCCGCACACACATATATTTATATACACATACAATATCATATAATATCTATTTTTTTGTACGCATACATTTATATACACATGCATAATCATACATACATAATCATACATGCATAATATATCATCGCATACACACACACATATATATATATACTGTATATATAACTTCAGTGTCCTACCAACTTTGAGAATTCTGGCGGTTCCAGCCTTTGGATTTCAATGGTCTGTTATAACACTCAAATGCGATGATGCAACCAAAGATCACACATGATTTGGGGCTGGCTGATTTCACCCTCCTGGGATCTCTTGGCCCAAGCCATTCACACTACAGCATCGGCTTTGACGAAGTCGGTATCTCATTGCTTTCGCAATGCATGGGATCCACGTTGAACGGAGAGTCAGCAACTATGGTCTGTTGCCTGATGAGGTGAATAATAAAGTTTGTTTTGCCGCAAAATGCCCCAGAAGGACGGCTGATCTGCTGATGTTTTGATTGAAGATGTTGAGCTTGATCAACCAGATCTACCCAGATCATCTCGACCGCTTCGCAGCACGGCATTTTCGGCGTGGAAGAGGTCCACCCAGCGCATGCCGTTGTGCACTTTGGTGATGATGCGATGAACTTTTTGATCGCCTCTCGCGTGGATCCAAACAAGATGCCTTCCATGGGTCAGGCTGCTTTGGAAGTTGCGAGGGGTCAAACATGTTGGTTCACATGATCAATTCATATCGATCCATTGCCATGTTGATCAAGTTGCAATCTGTCCGCGTGGCCGGAACTCGGCCTCGGTGGGCCCCTTTTGAAGATCAGAAAGGGACTGCTTACAATTCACCCCCTGCAATCCCCCTGCGGGTGACCAAGTCACTGTGGTTCAGTGTGTGCAGCTCGCGGACTGTACCAGTTACCAGAGGGTTCTTGTGGGAGCGGTGAAAACATTCCAGGTTGGAACCCCTGGATGTTGTTCAGATTTCACTACTCGGAGTCAACAAAAAGCTGGGATCGATCAAGGGACATGCCCCAGTTACAGAAGCCAGAAATTGCTACTTGGTTCGGGCATTCTCCTATAACCTGATGCCACAAAGTGACAAGTTGGTTTATAACCCCACCTATATGGCAGTTATAATCGCATATAATCACCATAAACATCCATGAGCCCTGGTTAGAGTAGTTTGAAACCACCTTAGCTATGGGGAATCACAAAAGGTAAGTATACACGGTCCCGCAATGGTGAGCGCTGCTTGAGGACGGCGAGATGTTGAAAACTTTGGTGAGGAAGATGCTGCAGGTAGGGAGCCGGTTGAGGAATGGGAATTCCTTGTGAAAGATCTCTCAACAAATCCCCCTATAAATGGAAGTAACATGGGCAAATCATCGAACTCAGTGGGGGATACTTCAGGAATCTCTGGGATGATCTGTGTTTGGATAGGTCGGCAAGGTGGCGGAGAAAGACGATGCCCTGACAACATGGACGTCACAGATTGAGGCGGGGTTAACCACGGTGAACTGTCCAACGAAAGGGATGCAATGGGGGATTTATGGTGAGGTGGTACCCCCAATTTGAATACCTACTCCAGAAGTAGGGCGTAAACTGTCCAATTGTTGTTTGGTGCATTATCCCCATCTTTCATCAGGCTTACTGATTTACTCCGATACCATTTTGGAGTAATTACATTCCATGAGGTCTATAATTATCTGTAAACATTGTAAATGCGGCCATGTTCTTTTGCCATGTTTGACCACGCAGGAGTACGCCATTGAGGCATACGGCATATTGCAATTATTGTGCCAGTTCCTCAGACAAGATCTTCCACCCAAACCTACCCATCCACCTACCTACCAATTTACCAATATAATTAGATAGATGGCCACATGTATACTGTGTACAGTATACATACATAAATTTGGTTTGCCCTTTGGCGCATAGTTGCTGGATCAGCAGCGGCCAAGCAAGTGAATTCCTCTGACCGATCGATGCCCTTATCCAAAAAAAAATGAAACAAACCAAAGTTGTACTGTATGCAGATGGCCAGGTGAGGTCCCAAGAGGATTTCCCACTGGCCCTTCCTTGGCGGCGCAGGATGCAATCCTGAAAGCTGCCGCTGCTGGCAGCGGCGTCTACGAGATGCACTGGGAGGGCATGGAATTGACCATACTTGGGAAGGCCAGCTGTAGCTGAGACGGGTGGATCACAGGTGGATCATTGGAACTGCGGAGATTTTTGTGTTTTTTTCTTTCATGCTTTAGACACGTTCAGTTCTTCAACCATGTTTTTGTCACAGAAAACCTGATTTACAAACTGGAGATTGGGCAACAAGAAACAGATTGGGCAACAAGAAACTGCACAGAACCCTCATGAAATTGAAATCACAAACATATCGGGTAAAACCCGGCATACATGAACATAAATTGATATCAATGGCTGATGACCTTTTGCCAAGTTGGATTGATGGGAATGAATTGCACGGGGCTGGGACCAACTTCAGCTGCTTTGATTTTGATGGCGCTTGACCTGTACAAGGTGGTGCTGATTCAGCCACCAGTTTTAAGTTCTGTTGTACCAATTATATAGTTAGTTCCATATATTAAATTTATATATATATATGTGTATATAATATGCGCGTGTATATTTATATATATACATATATATATATAAGTGTGTGTATATATATATATATTTACCACACATCCACCACTGGTTGGGAATTTCACACACAAACTTGGCGAACGAACTGCGGCATGGTGGTTTGGAATCCTCACAGGCGTCACAGGACGTCTCACTAGGCACACCCAGGAATGGATCGCTATAGTGCAAACCTGTCGCTATGATGGTCATTGAAAGGCAGAGCCCATTTACTCTCTGGTTTGCATAGCGCAAACTCGTTTTGAATTGAACATCACATCGAGAAGTCAGGAGAATAACCATGCTTGTCCAGTGCCAGCTATAGCAGAAAACACCGTTGGGGGAAAAGTTCCAGTTCCCAATGGGTTCCATCCCAACAAGTTCCGTTGAATGAAGGACTTCAAACAACTGCACAAAGAAGTCAAGGGAGCCTTGGGAACGTTGCTTGGTGCCAAAGATGAGGTTGCAGCTTCCTGCCTGCAACCAACAAAAATAGAAGAGATTCCATCAGGAAGAAAATTCGTGAATTGCGAATTGAGATGAATTTAGCTGGTGTCCCCAGCAGAAAGCTACTGGTAACGTTCAAGAAATGATTGTCTGGAAGGTTTCACCAGACAGACATTTAGAAGTTGACGATTTAGCAGCTGCATCAGCAGAACAAAAACGTTCAACATGGTTCAAAGATGTTCATCCAAGAATTTGGAAAGTTTCATCAGCAGGAGATTTGGATTTTGAAGATGTTCGTCATCATCCAAGACTTTAGGTGGTGCTGCCAGCAAGAAGTTGGTGTTTCACCATGATTCTGAGGTGGTTTGACCATTCAATCGGGGTAAACCAAGGTGAACGGCCAGTTGTTTTTTCCTGTACGCCACCATTGGAGAATCATTATCATGGAGATGTACCATATTCTTTTGGGCAACTGGTGAGGTTAGATCTGTAAGGCTGAAATCTGAGCTTTGTGCTTCGGTGGCTGGCTGTACGATCATTGTCATTCAAATAATTCTCAATTTGATTGTGATCATTTTTCTGACACTTAGTTACGATGGAAGTCAGTGAACGCACTGTCTCCTTTGGTCCGAGCCAAAGGCACGGCCAAGTTATGTATCAGAAGCATATGCAATCATACAATTCATGAATACTTCATGGATACATGGAAAGTTCGGGAGCTGGTTTCAAACTCTAGGGAAGCACAGACTACAGGGAGGTTGATTTTGATGGCGGACACTCCTGTGCAAACCGTGCCCCTTTGCCGCTTGTTTTCTATTAGTGTCTGGGGCTTTCGCCACTTACTACTTATCTCTCTAGTCCTACCTGCAGTACTAATAAGGCTTTAACTACTTTGGCAGGCGTATATGAAGGGTGTCGTTTCTTGATCTCTCTACCATAAACTTCACACATCCAAATAATATGCTCATACAGCCATGTGCTTTTTTCATGAAGACCAAAAATATCGTAATACATTGAATTTAGACATATTTAAACGATTGAAACAAGAAACAGCTGGGCTGGTTCTCAGCCCTGTTTGGATGCTGCAGGAGCCATGGGGTAGTTTTGTTGCTGATTGTTCCCATAGAAAAGCAGCTTGCCATTGCGAGAAACATCCCCATATTTAACAGCTAAATTGGTATGTTTGCTCTTGACATCTCGATGTTGCTGAAAAGACCACTATCCAGGCAAATAACATGACCTTCGATCCCTCAATCCAGCCGCCTACGAACCTCAACATGGTCAGTTGCCGACCCGGGTTGGGTGGCACCCCATGACCCATGAGATCCTGCTGAGGAGTTGGCAATCGATCATTTTGGCCAGGAGAGATTGGGAGGAAGTGATGCAACCAGAGAAAAGGGGCGGTATATGACGGGATGTCTACAAAGAAGTACTGGAAATATGTGCTAATCATACGCTACAGCAATGAGTAAGATGTAGCCTATTGTCTGTTGAAGAGTCCACTTATTGACCAATGAGTTAACCATATTTTCAAAAAACAAGTTGCCTGACTTGTGTGATGTGATTTGAACCGTGTTGAATGTTTTTGAATTGTTTTAAACAATCCACTGGAGTTGAAATTGCCCCCCGAGATCTTGCATCAATACTTAGGCGATGAAGTTGGCTAGGTTCCATGTCAAGTTGCCGGCCACCCTCTGGTAATCGAAAACAGACATAGCTATGGACGATGAGCCATTTGTATATTATATATTGACCTATGAAAAATGTGAGGAAGGTGTTTTATTACCCTCTGGTTATTTAACATAGCCATGGAAAATTGCTAATTTTGGATGATTTTCCCATTAAAACCTCCATTTATAGGGGATTTTCCATGGCTATGTTGGATCATTTAGGGTGACCTCATTGCCGTTACTGTTGGTTGAACCCTCCTCTTGTTGGCAATCATATTTGATGCATCCATTTTTCACAAGATATCCCGTTTTTCTGCTGAGACCCCATTTCGGCTGGTTCCACATGGTTGTGGTTCAAACCAAGACTCGCACAAGTATAGACGACGGGACAATTTGCAGGATGCGCTTCTATTATTAAATACTGGCAAATTTACCGTGATTTCCCCTGAACATGCTCCTTCAATCCAGTGAGCAACTTCTTCAACTTCTGTATTTTTGCTGCTTAAATTTCCATCTTCTTGCGCGTTCAACTTCCTATTTTGCCGGTCAAAGTCCCTTTTTTGCAGATGCTGAATTCAACTTCTATAGAATGTGGTACAACAAATTCTTACCATCTCCATCCATCCCCCACCAGAAATGGGTGGTATTTCTACCATCCCCAAATGAAGGAGCCGTCGTTTATCCTGGATTCCTGGGCAGCCGATCCAGTTCCACGCTCCACGGCCCCGCGCCGTACTGCGGGACTTGGCCGAAAAGCTGGGGGACCTGCTAGGCCAGAGGCTGAAGAACGAGGCGCGAATCTACAACCAGCACGTTCAAAGGGGTGCCAAATATTACCCCCCTTGAGGGGTGCCGAATGAACACCCGTTAGGACATCCTGGTAGATCTTTACCATAAACGGCGAGTTAGTTGAGTAGTCCAACTTCGCCAACAATTTGGACCAGCTTGTGTTGATTGATAAGTATACTATAATGGGAGTTCCTCTCAACCCCTGCCCACCGAGGTGACGCACCCCAACAATTCGGCCTTGTTCAGGGGTAATCCCTTCCCGGTGATGTTACCTCCCCCATGAATCATGGTGGATGCAGGGGATGACATCACATTTTTGTGACCATAGAATTGGGATTTTGAGGAAGATGGGATTTTCGTTAACGTCCAGCTTTGTTATCAATATCCCACCATGGTTTCTGCCATGATATAGTTGATTAACGTTGATCACTATATTTGGGCCATAGTAAATTGGTCGCCATGAGTATCCATTGGGGGATGGGATTATAGCCATTTGATGCCATTTGTATATTCATCATCCACCTTTATCCAGGGATGATTAACCTCCCTGGATGGGCCATGTCCTGAAGGTGCTGGAACTGAAACCCGAAGCTGCAGCGCAGCGCGCACAGAGAGGTAGGGCGCGATGGTAGCAGCGATATGCTGCGATGGGAGTGGGCATCCACACACTAGCGAGATATAAAGGTTAGTAATGGTTATTAATTATATCATCATCAACAACATAGGTTTAGCATAAATATAGCGGATTTATAACCAACAACTGTGGGGGTTTATAAAGCACGCAAACAAAGAAAAACAACACCAAAACAAAATCTGATGGGAATATGGTGATATGCAATATATTTCATAGAATAGTAATCAGAATGGAGAGAGAGACAGAGAGAGAGAATCAAAACTGGCTATGTTGTTTCATCTCTATCAATTACTGGATATCTATCAATTACTGGATACAACTGATGTCATGGGTAAACCGTGGCAAATCGCCAGGTTGGCTTAGCCCTTTGATGCCAGATTGTCAGGTAGAGTTTTCGGTGAGCGTGCAGACAACCTACGAATATTGGATACATCCCTGGGTTGGATATAGTACATTCCTGTTTCCAAACTTCCTGCTAATATGATTTGTATCATTAATGTGCACATGCTTCACATGCTTTTTTGTTGCCTGACTTTGGCTGCTGACTCTCCAATTTTTTTTCAGGTGAAAAATGCAGTGGCCGGCAGCGGGATGAACAAACATGGCTTGCTGGAAAATCCACCATTTAATTTACTTCAATGATTTTCCCAGCTGTAAACCTGCATTTGGTGTCTGGATTTCCCAGCTAGCCATTTTTGATTACCAGATGATATTAGCATGTTTTCTGCAACGTGCCACTAGAATATTCCATGAAATGTCATGTGTCCTCATGAAATACCACCATGTTTCCCCATTGTTTTTCTTGGTTACCCTCTGGTAATCAAACGTGGCAATTGGAAATCCCCTTTAAACGGAGGTTTCAATGGGACATTTCCCTATCAATGGTGGATTTTCCATTGCCACGTTTGAGTACCGGAGGGTAAAGCATTTGTTCAATCTATACCCACTGGTAAACTAACATAGCTACTGAACATGGCCATTTATAGTGGATTTTCCTATTAAAAATTGTGATTTTCCATAGCTATGTTAGTTTACCAGAGGGTAAATGTTCCAATGGTTTTCCCATCATCTTCCCATCACCGTGGCCTCGCAGGTGAGCTTGCACGTTCCAGGTCCAGAGATCGCGAGAATCGCGAGGTGCCGAAGGCCAAGGCCAAAGCAAAGGCGGGGCCACGGAATGATATGGTGAAGTAGTGGTTATAATAGTCATTGTTAATGGTTAACTATGGTTAACTATGGTTAACTATGGTTAACTATGGTTAACTATGGTTATAACTATTTGATGGTTTGTATTAATTTACTATTATTGTGAACAATTAATGGTCAACTATTAGTATATATTTATAAGTTAATGGTTAGCAATGGTTATAATGATGATCATCATGGATTGCTAGTAAAAGACATTACTGGGGATGATATGTGTGAACAATCATGTGTAATGGTTAATGAACATTACCGGGGATTATACCATGTATCATGGTTACTATAAAACAATCATTTGTCTGGGAATTAAGCTTTTTAAGATTGGAAGATAACCCAGAAAAAAACGTATGCAACCGGTGATGTCCTATTGCCGGATTACCCGGGGAAAACAACATGTTGATTAGATTGCAAACCCACCATGAAAGCTATTTCTTGGGCATCGGTAAGCTGGGGATTGGTAAGATGAGACGATCACTGGGGCAATGTCCCAATTGAACATTGCCGTGGCCAGGGAAGGAGCGTCAACATGTCTTGTGCTCGTCCCTGTATTACATTGGGGAGTTAACCCCGCGGCAAACTAAGAGAGAGAGAATTGAACAATTATAGTAAAAATCATGGTTCCGTATCAAAAAATATCAAAAAAAAGATGGATTCTACGGGATTTGATGGTGAAGCGTAGCATGTGATTACCTCTTCCATGGATATTTGTGGGAAGAAGTGGTGGATTCCATATTAAACATCTGAAACTACATTCTTCCTCGTTTTCGTACTAGCTCAAAACATGTTACCGGCTCCAAATTTGAGCCCGTAACGTGTCGCTGAGGTGCTTTCAAAGATTAAAAGCAATGGTGCGTGGACTTGTTGAAACGGCACCGTGCTAGCTCAGACCCCCTGTGCCCGCTCAGCAAAACACATTTTTGAGCTAGACGGGGGACGTTGGACCATAGTAAGACAAGTATCATTGGGGACACCAACTCCATGATCCCTAGGCCAAGGCGGCGCCGCGGGCGAACCTGACAGTCTTCGGCGGCACGGAGGTCCCACTGGGGCAAGCGCTCGAGGGCGAATATTACAAGGATGGCATGAACCATGGCAAGGTGGGCGGCTGGGTGAGTTTTCCTTTTTTTTTTTTCTCCACCGGATAAGAAGTGGTTACTTAGCGGAGACTTAGTGGGCTGCGCAGGCCACATAGTACATGTTTGTTGGACCAGTGGTGTTTGTGTCGCCGGGACGTTTGATGATTTTGATTGAAGAACCAAGGTTATTGGCCAGTTACGAACTGGGATGTGGGTTGTAGATGGGAAAAACTTGGATAAACCCTGACAGCTCGTGGTCACTAGAGATCCGCCAAGCCTTGAGATGGGACCGGCTGGAAAGTTCAGGCTGGATCAGTGGGGAAATATATTTGGATGAATTTTGACCTCACATCGTGACGTCACTCGATTGTTAGGATTCGGAGAAGCATCCACAAATGCAATGGACTCATTTCAGCTATTTTCAAGTTAGTGAATTGTTGAATATTTTTTGAATTATTATCAATTAGTGTTATATATTACAGCTGGGGTTGTTATTTTTTTCTCTGTGTCGTGTGTGTAATTCTAGTATTGACCATGGTGCAAAAAGAGCCCATCCGCGTCGCCAGTTCATCTTCAAAAAAATCGCCGAAGATCCCACGGGCTCCGTCGATGCGGTCTTTCTCTACTATTGGAATGGCGAGGATTGCCAGGAAGATGCCGGATGGTGCCTGGGACATCACCAGATTGGACGTCTCAAAAAAACGTTTCATACACGCTGCGTTTGCATTGCAGTATGCATTACATTGCGTTGCATTACATCACATTTCATTGCATTGCATTGTGTTGCATTTCACTACATTGACATTGCACTGCATTTCATTACATTGCACACGTATATGAAATCATAAACCAATATACAATTATATATATATATATTACATTTGGATTTACATACGCATACATATTATAGATGTTTTGATATATGTATATATACACGTGTGTGTGTGTGTATCTGTGTATGCATGTTGGTTCCCAAACCACCATAGCAAACCAAAGGTTGCAATTTCAGCCGAAAATTGGCTCACCAAGGTGGTTCGGTGACAAAGTTGGTGGCACTGAGGTCTGTGAGCTTAGCTTTGTGCCGGCCCATTGAGCTGTTCTTCAATGTTCTTAAGTGGAGTAACTGTTCACTCTGAGACCGGGAAAGCATCGGAAACCATTCAAAAACCTGGAAAGTCACTGATATAACATGATGTAAAACTGGGGTCCCGAGTTTGAAACATAAAGAAACTCAGGCCTTCATGCACAATCCGCTTCCTGGACAAGGGAGCCAGCCGCCCTTCAATGGTTGGGAGAAGGGTGTGAAGATCCAGCCTTTCGCCTTCGGTGGCGCGTCATAGATTGGATTTGACGAGGGACATTTCACGATAGCTCCACCCCCCCCCCGTTGAGATCATTACCCTTTAGTACTCGAACACTGCAATCTAAAATTCAGCATTTGAAGCTTCATTTACCTTCTCAAAAAAGGGATTTTCCATGGACAAGTTTGAGTACCAGAGGGTGAACCCTATTGTTCAGGCATGGATTCGTGTCTTTTACCGACTGTTGGGTTGTTTTTTCTTCGCGAAGGGAGTGGATAGCGATCAAAATCGCATACAAGTGTGTAACGTTTTTTTTTTCTCTTCATAGATCCTCATTTGCAATCGCCATGTAGGTTCATAAAACCTTCAATTCGTGTGTGCATTTTTTCAGATAATCTCACCATCTGTATTGACCCAAGTGCGCACGCATTGGATGGGCGTAGTCCAAAGCTCGGGGTTGAGTACCGGGACCTAGCTGAGGGTATGGGCCAGAATTTGATGTACCAACAAAGGCACAACTTTGACCGTTCTGTTGTTTGTGGCATAATTTCAGCCACAATGAATCCATCCAATCGGCCTGCTTTTGTTGACCGCTTCTGTCTGTCAATTGGGTACACCATCTTCTTGTTTCTGCTAAATAAAGCTACAACCAGCCACGGGCTGTTCTTTTTGTTTTGTGTGTTAGTTGTTGAACATCTATAACCAGCTTCTAATTAGATACTGTAATTGATACTTGCTAGCTAAAGACAATGCGACTAGACATAGCCATAGCCATAAATTATCAAAGTTAATGATGGGCTTTAACAGCGATGTCAACCCCGATACTGTGTCCATCAAGTACGAAGATTCGCCCATGTTCTTTTGATTTACTTAACCACCTTTAATTAGACA
This sequence comes from Symbiodinium sp. clade C Y103, assembly GCA_003297045.1. Lineage (NCBI taxonomy): Eukaryota > Dinophyceae > Suessiales > Symbiodiniaceae > Cladocopium > Cladocopium sp. clade C. Next base: position 28,772 of record BGPT01001583.1, read on the forward strand.
AATTAGTAGGTAGCATTTAAGTTTAAAACACTTATAGCATCTTATAGCTATCAACTACTTACTTAAAAGGTACAAGTCCTTTGCTTGTTGTTAACAAACTAGTTTCCATTCGAATCCTACTCATCAACCAAAACTTCAACTTGCCAACTTAGTGAACTCCAATGAGTTCGCTTAGCTAAGCATCTTCGCATCTTCCCCAAGGTCTGGGCGCCGTGAAGGGCCAGGGCAAAGGCCGCGCCAAGCCCTCCGCGCGCGGAGGCGGCCCAGGAGGCCCTGGCCCCAGAGGCCCTGGAGGTGCTCCAGTGCCACCAGCCAAGAGGCCTCGAGACTTGGAACAAGGCCTGGAGGGATCGCCTGGTGCATCACCTGCGACCAAAACATAAAGAGTTGATGATGCCGAGTTTTAGAGAGAAAGATGGGGAAAGAAGCATGGAACACACTAGAAATTCCATGAATGCTATACTGTAGATGTTTATAGGTGTTTTGTGGTAATAATTCATTGCAAGGCAAAGGGGGCCGAGATGGGCCAAGACTTTTTACCACCTTTGGTCTGGATTTGCTGAGCCGGTGACTTTCGTGACTTCTCATTGGCATTGGGTGATCCACTAATAGTGGGGAATGTATTGGAGGCATTTGCTACTCTGAATGAAACTTTGCAATGCACTTATACTTCATTCTTGAGGAAATGGAAGGAACGGCACATTCCTCTGAAGTCATTCTTATACTTTTAGCTTTTTTTCTGCCGGGGGGCCGGGGGGCTGGAAGGGCTTACCATGTATCCCAAGGGATGATCATTAAAGTGTTCATATTTTGGAAGTAGATATATCTTTCACCTTTGGATCAAATCCAGGTGAGGAATCCCTGCCATGTTCTGGGCCCATTCTCAAATCCAAGGAGAAGAAGACGAACGACACCCAGCCCTGAGGGAATGGCTCAACGGTCTGGATGATGCTTGGTTTCCCGCGTCATCAGAGACCCTCTGGTAGTTAAACTTGGCTGGAAAAGGACCTACAATATATACGTGATGAATACATGATGTATGTACATAAGTACATAATAGTACATATTTATATAGTTGTAGATTTTTTCCAGAAAAAAATCAAAATTTCCCAGCCGGCCATACCAATGATAGCCCAAAATTAAACACCTTTCATGACTTCAGCCAGCATGTGCCGGCTATTGACAGTCACCAGAGTGCTAGTGTTTTGATCCTGGGAAAAGGTTGTCCAAGAATTTGGTAAGTGCCACAAACGCATTGGTTCATCATCATCATGTTCACCATGACACTTGCATTTTTTTCGTGTAACTCACCTCTCATTTATATACTACATCCCATTATATCCCATTCTATATCCTCATACCATGGAAAATGTGATTTAAAAAAAATGAGCTGGAAATGAGGCTGCCATGCTTTTTATCCGACCCACTGTCTCATCATCATATTCATTATTCAAAACGCCATACCAACTTTCCCCAATCATTGCTGGTTGTATATCCTGTTGGGCAGCTGAATATGTTCAGACCGACCGTTGGGTTTAGCCGCCAGATACGTTGGATTGATTTCCCATCAATATCCGACGAATATCCCCAGTAACATCTTGATGTCGTCCCAATATTGTGGCTGTTATATAAGCTGCCCGTGTTTGATTAATATCTATTGATCATATGAGTCCCATTGTATATAATTGTATACACACACAAATATATATATATATATATACACGTACCTCGAACCTCCAGGGTATGTATAATTTCTGGACCTAAACGGATTTCCGTGCTTTCAAATTAGCGACATATTTTTTTGCCAGGGTTGTTTTTTCTGCTTTTGTGTTTTTCAGCTTCATGACGCCTAGGAGGGGGGTCTATTGGCGCATGTTTGGTTCTAAGGTGGGCTTTGATGGGTTTTGGCCGTTTTTCTTTCAAGTCAGACGCGAGGCAGGTGTCCAATTCCAATGCAGGAAGTTTGCTTCTTGGGTGAAATAAAGCTTCTTTGGTGGGGAAGCATGGTGCTCGCTCATATTCAGCGACTTGGTGAAATTGTGTGGTGCTTGGAAAGCTAAAAATCAAGGCTTTGTCGAGGCCCAGCACTGTCTGCTGTCAGTCGTCTCCATTGAAGCATGCACCATGAGCCAGTTGGGAACCTGCCAAAGGACCAGCCGGGTCTTAGTCAGAAAAAGATCGGGCACCAGTCGGGGATATTTGCTGGGAGCGCTTTGAAACGCGTCAAAACCATTTGTGGTTTTTGACGGTTTTGGGGTGTCGGTGCCTGTGACTCATGCCCAACCACTTCTTGACTGGCTCGCAACTGGTTCCTACCTGGTTCCGGGTTCCAGGTGTCGAGCTGGGCTCCGACGGGTTGTTTGATTCCAAAACGGCGTGTTGGGGGCATGCAAGCCAGAAGGCAACAAGGGTAGCGCCAACTTCAGCAATTTCTGGCACAATACAGGTTTAATTGGCGAACACCAAGCCCAATCTCCAATGCTTTTCCCTTGACATGACCATCTATTTTCCACAGGCCTTTTTCCGCACACCGCGCGGGCCCACCCAGCCACGTCTTACGCGCTCCCCAATCCTAAACCCATTCCCGCAGCAAGCAGTAGCAGAAACCTACTTTCCAAGGAGGTGCCACACAGGTGCTGGAGGGCTTAGTGCTCAATCATTTCCGAAAATTGATCAGTCTCATCCGGTGTCATTTTTGCNACACAGGTGCTGGAGGGCTTAGTGCTCAATCATTTCCGAAAATTGATCAGTCTCATCCGGTGTCATTTTTGCACCGAGGTGGGGATGCCACTTCATGAGTTCAGGACAACAAGTTTATATGTTTTTGAAACTTCAAACTTCAGGTCCTGATGGGGAAAAAATCAGAACAGTCCGTATGCCACTTCAGGACTTCAGAGCCTAAGATACACGAGATTTTAAAAAATACAAACCTAGAAATTGTAGCATGGGCGTATGTAGTCTCAGGAGAGGTTTGGATTTGGGTACTTTCAAATAGAGGGCGGATTCTTCTGCCCAGATTGCTCTTTCTGCTTTCAAGATTTCGCTGCCGGGACTTAGTGTTCAATACTTTGTTCATGCAATAATTTCAGGGGTTAAACAATAAATTTGAAGACTCCATGCCCCAAATCAACAACCGCTATATTTCTCAACTGGATGGGTCTTCCACATCATGAGGTCGAAAGAACATTTTTTTGAAGAACTTCAGGTCCGGGATGAAGAGACTTCAGAGCGGTAAAAAAAACACTTCAAGACGCCAGAGCCCAAAGCACCAAACATGGCATGGGGATCTCAAAAAAAAATCCAAACAGATTCCCATTTTCTAGGGGCGGATTTTCCCGGTCTAGGGGCGCATTTTCCCGGTCTGTAATTCCAAGACCATATATGTGGCCAAGTTTCAGGGTTTGAGTATGCAAGATTTCAGAAATTGTCTGGAAGAAATTTTACGGGGGTGCCCAGGCAGAGGGGTCACCAAGAAGAAGCAAGACTGAAGTAATCCTTTCCCCCTAATACTAAACCCCCCCCTCCCTTAATAGTAAACACCTCAGGTAGTTTTTATTATTAGGGGGGGGTATTTATTATTAGGGGGACCCTAATAGTAAACTTCGGACCTTAATATTAAAAACTATTTTTCTCGATTTCAAAATCAATTAAATCTCAATTTA